>CM058065.1:2654861-2724861 GCA_030157275.1 Cynaeus angustus
AATATATTTTGGAGTAGTTCGGCATATTCGAATTTTTTTTTCATTTGAGTACAAAATTATACTACAGACGATACTCGTTATGAGTATTGCTGGTGGTTGCGTATTGGAGAACATGCACGGTTCCGACCATCTAAATAGCGCATAGACGACATTTTAAAATTTACCGAAATGGAAAATGTACAGTTCAATGCGTCAGAGAAAACAAAATTTGCAAAATCCCAAGTGTTATTTCGACGTTTCTAGGTTTCCCCGAACCAGAATTATTTACTAGCCATGTCTTTCGACGGACCTCTGCTTCGCTTCTGGTGGATGGTGACGCGGTGGAGCTCAAAAGACATAGTGCATACTCATCAGCTTCTGTAGCTGGGAATTATATCATAGATTCCTTCTGCAAAAAGAACCAAACTTGCAAAAAGATCTTCGAAGCATGCTCTATTTCAGTACTGCCCTTTGCTGAAACAACGATGGAACCGAAATCATCTGTTACACCTAGTACAAGTAGCTCCAATGATGCTGCGGCAGCAAACTCTACTTAAACCCTGTCACAGATTAACTCAGTTATTGAATCAAAATCATCTGTTGCATCTTGTACCAACACAGTTATGGAAACGTGAACTTCGAATGTGGAAACGTCCAAAATTGCTGAAATGCCGAATCAAATCCAACAGATGATGATGCTTAGATTAAGGAAGAGATATCTTATTAATTTTATTTCTTAGATCAATCAACAGAAATTCAGCAACAAGAAGTAGAAGAAAATTAGATGAAGACAGCAAAGAAGAAGGCGAAAAATGATAAGTAATTGACCATTTCATCTAAGTATACGAAAGAAAGAAAGAGTTGGAGCCGATTCCCGAACATGCGCTGGTTGTGCTGAATCATTTTTCCATGGAGAGAAACATTTTGTGGTGGTGAATTGACAATATTGACTTGACGATAAACGAAAATCTATTAACTAATAGCTTTTGAAAAAAAAAAAGTTTTTTTTTATGCAATATAAGTCGATCCACTAAAATAAAGCAAAATTGTGTAATTTTGACTACAGAAACCTATTCAGGTAAGGAGATATAGTTGAGATAAAATGTCGACTTGTGACGTCTACATTTTGTTATATTTTTCTACACAATATAAGTAATTATTTACCTTCGATAGAGTCTGGCACGAAGAACTCGTCCGGAAGCTTATCAACTCCTGGATTTCGTTGGCCTACGGTAAGTTGATTAATTCATATGTAACAAATCGTAAGTTTCAGGTAAAAATCAACGAAGGCATCTCAACGAAGCAAGAGTACCTCAAGGCTCAGTCCTGAGGCCGCTCTTGTACCTGTTCTACACAGCGGACGTCCCGAAAACGGAGAAAATTATCATCGTGACGTTCGCCGACAACACGGCCATTCTGGCCCAAGGAAGAATCACCACGGCATTAACGAAAAGGATCAACGGACATCTGGAAGAAATTACCAAATGGGCAGATAAGTGAAAGATCAAGATCAGTGGAAGCAAAAGCAACGCCATCATCTTCACGAAGAAACCCCAAAGACACAAGGACACCGAAAACTTCAAAATGGACAAAGAAAAGATGCCATGGAAAACGGAAGTCAAGTATTTTGGAATCATCCTGGACTAAAAACTTTACTTTCAGAAGCACATCACGGAGGCAGCAACAAAGGCAAAACGTATCAACCAGCATCTTTACCCGCTCCTCCACCGGAAGAGCAAGGTAAGTATTAGTAACAAGACACGTATTTACACCACTGTTATTAGGCCCGCCATGACGTTCGGAGCACCAATCTGAAATCAAGCAGAAGGAAGAGGAATCAAGAAACTCCAAGTCATCCAGAACAAGATCCTGAAGACCACCATCGACGCCCCATGGTTCATGAGCAACGAGCAAATCCGCCACGACCTGAAGATCCCAACCATCGAAGAGTTCGTCAAGAAGATCGCCAAGAGGCACTTCGAGAGAAGATCCCAACCATCGAAGAGGCACTTCGAGAAAGCAACCGAACACGAGAACCCAACAATCAAGGAACAAGCAGAAGAAACCACATCAAGAAGATTTAAGAGACCAAGACTCGCTATGGAGGAAGAATGAAGAAAGCAGAAACCAAACTGAAAACCCCAAGATCCCCAACGGAAATCCAAACTCCAACGAGGAAGAAAGAAGAAAAGAAGAAAACCCCCCAAAAAAGAAAAAAAGAATCAAAGCTGCGGAAAATCAAAGAAAATATGAAAACCGCGAAAAAGAGACCAAAGAAGAAGCTGTAACTCAGCTATTGTATCAAAATCATCTGTTGCATCTTGTACCAACACACATTTATGGAAGCGTGAATTTTGAAAGTAGAAACGTTCAAAATTGCTGAATTGCTGAATCAAATTCAACAGGTGATGATACTTATAATATCAAGGAAGAGATATCTTATCAATTTTAATTCTTATATCAATCAAGAGAAATTCAGCAAACAGTGGTAGAAGAAAAATTAGACAAAAACAGCAAAGAAGAAGGCGAAGTAATTGACCATTTCATCTAAGTATACAAAAGAAAGAAAGAGTTGGAGCCGATTCCAGAACATGCGCTGGTGGTGCTGAATCATCTTTGCATGGAGAGAAACATTTTGTGATGGTGTAGTATTGACAATATTGACTTGACGATAAACGAAAAACTATTAACTAATAGTTTTTTAAAAAATTTAAGTTGTTTTGATGCAATATAAGTGAATCCATTAAAATAAAGCAAAATTGTGTAATTTTGACTACAGAAACCCACTCAAGTGAGGAGATATAGGTGAGATAAAATGTCGACGTCTACATTTTGATATATTTTTCTACACAATTTAAGTAATTATTTATTAAGTCAACTTTATGACAAGATTGTGGTCTGGATAAATGGTGTTCCCAAGGACACAGTATTAGGACCACTCATATATCTAGATAAAATGATTATTGCTTTACGGAAATATTGTAAGCTCATGAACCTAAAATAAAATCAAAAAAAAGTCAATCAACCAAAAGATTTAAAGATTTACCTGGACATGTTCCGGAGTCGAAAGAACATACACAACACCATCTGCAATATCTTCCGGCTGCAATTTAGGCAGTTTGGACAAAAACTCTTTTCTTTCCGGTGGAAGGTGTTCCCCAGTCGTAGCTTCCGTTTCTACCAAACCTGGACTAACACTCTACACCAAAAATTTTCTCTGCGTCCATCAACACCAACTTACCGTAATTTTTATTTTAAGCCCGAGATGATTGAATTCTTGTCTTAGGGTCTCAGTCAAGGCAGTAACCGCAAATTTCGACGCCGGATATACACTCATGCTTGGTGAGTATACACGGTGGCCTAGATCACTGTTAATGTGTATAATATGACCCTTAATTTGGTTTTCTTTCATTATTTTCACTGCTTCTCTTGTTGCAACACACAGAGCTATGACATTGAGATCAAAAATTTTCTTCCAGTCTTCTGTCTTTGTTTCCGTTAAAGAACTAGCGATGGCTACTCCAGCGTTGTTGACCAAGACGTGGACAGGTCCTAAATTTTTCGTTGTCCATTCGAAGAGTTTCAAAACTTCTTCTTCTTGTGTTACGTCAGCTTTGTAAGCGTGGAGTTTACCTTTTTTGCCGGAGAGTTTCTTGGCTCTTTCTTCGACTAGTTCGGAACGACGGGCTACTCCCACGACCTGGAAAAAATAGTTAGAGGAGTTTAAGAGAGTTGGAGACTTACAATTAGGCCGTTTTCGACGAGAGCGTCGGCGATGGCGGCGCCGATGCCGGCACTTGCACCCGTCACGATGGCTACTTTGCCGCTCCAGCGATTCATTGACACGACCATTTTAGAGGAGTGTTTGCCGCGATGTGAACTGTGAAGGCCGAATTTCGATTACTTATCTTGCAATGATGTAGCACAATTTTGATGATTATTATCATGTCTGTATCATATAAAGCACCAAATGTAAGCCAGAGCTGTAAAATTGGCAAAAATTTTAATTGAATGTGATAATTATTTATTGAACCTTGAATGAAATCAAAATCTCTTTTTTGACATCTCTAGTATATTTTTTTTACAAACAAATACAATAATCATTTAATACCAGTTCTAAATTTATTTACAAGTTTACACAAGTTGATAAAAGCAGTTTTTATTAATTCCAATGTGTAAATTGGTTAAATTTTCTGTTTTCAAAGAATTTGTGCTGATTGGAATGTTAATTTTTCCATCACGAATACTTTCTGCCATCTTCATCACTTTGGGTATAGGACTTTGGCAAAAAAGTTGAGAGAACAAGATTGTGGTCGATGTCTTTGGATGCAGCAACTGGTACCTACACCTTTTTGAACCACTGCTGCAATTCTTTTTTTGTCGTCCCTCCGGCACCGACTTCCATCTTTGTGACGTTTCAAAGTTGGCAGACCTCCACCACTTTCTGCTAAAATTGTGGCAGAGCTGCGAAAGGAAGAATGGCTAGTGTTGTTGAATTTGCGGTGGAGTACATATATTGTCAGACATGAATGTTAATTAAAAGACAAAAGATGTACGCTATGTATCTAGATACCCACTTTCTTTTTATTAAAGACCAAGTTTTTTATGAAAAGGTGTGTCTATTAAACAATATTGCAATATTATTAGTCAAAAATTATATATTTGCTTTGGTTGAGATGACAGTCATAACCTTCGCGTCTTATAAACCTCGGTACTTCGCACCTCGGTATTATAATCATGACTCTCGGGTTATAATTATTGTCATTTCAACTTTAGTGGATAATGTACTATTACTATTGTCTAAGCAGCTAATCTTAAGTCAATCCATGTTTAATTAGTTATCTAGGTAGCATTATTTTATTCGATTTTGTCTTATAATCCTTCCAATTTTAAAGACAAAAATAATATCATTTATAAAATCGTCAGACATTTACAAATTTCTCAAATATTCGAATCCCTATGTTGCAACCATGACAACAACGTAGTTTTTTATAAACAAACTTGGAAACAAAATTTTATTGTGCGTATCGAGTGGTTTCCTTTTGAAAAAATAAATAATTTGTGCCAAGAAATCAGTCATGATGTTTTTTCTGATGTGGAACGCTTTTTGGATGGTAGCGATGCTATAATGGATGAGCTGTTTCCTCAAAAATAGAGAGATTTGTACAAAAAATTGTACCAAAAGTTTTACTAGTAAAAGGCAGAAACGGTGATATTAAAATATATTTCGGAGTTGTTTGGCATTTTCGAATTTTTTTTTTTCATTTAAGTACAAAATTATACTACAAACGATACTCGTTATGAGTATTGCTGGTGGTTGCGCATTGGAGAACATGCACAGTTGCGACCGGCTAAAGTAGCGCAAAGACGACTTTTTATAAAGTACCAATGTGGGAAATGTAAACCGTCAAAAAAACAAAAATAGAAAAATTTCTTGTGTTATTGCGACGTTTGTAGGTCTCCCAGAACCATAATTATTTACTGCAAGGTCTTTCGATGGACCTCTGCTTCGCTTCTGGTGGATGGTGACGCGGTGGAGCTCAAAAGACATAGTGGGTGGTCACCAAGTTCGGTAGCTCAGAATTATATCATCGAATCCATCTGCAAAATGAATCAAAATTGCGAAATGATTTTCGGAGCACGCTTTATTTCAGTACTGCCCTTTGCTGAAACAACGATGGAACCGAAATCATCTGTTGCACCTAGTACAAGTAGCTCCAATGATACTGCGGCAGGAAACTCTACTTAAACCCTGTCTCAGGTTAAGTCAGCTATTGAATCAAAATCATCTGTTGCATCTTGTACCAACACAAATTTATAGAAGCGTGAACTTCGAATGTGGAAACGTCCAAAATTGCTGAATTGCTGAACCAAATCCAACAGATGATGATGCTTAGATCGAGGAAGAGATATCTTATTAATTTTATTTCTTAGATCAATCAACAGAAATTCAGCAACAAGAGGTAGAAGAAAATTAGACGAAGACAGCAAAGAAGAAGGCGAAAAATGATAAGTAATTGACCATTTCATCTAAGTATACGAAAGAAAGAAAGAGTTGGAGTCGATTCCAGAACATGCGCTGGTGGTGCTGAATCATCTTTCCATGGAGAGAAACATTTTTTGGTGGTGTATTGACAATATTGACGTGACGATAAAGAAGATTGTATTAACTAAAAGTTTAAAAAAAAAATATTTTTTTATGCAATATAGGTGGATCCATTAAAATAAAGCAAAATTGTGTAATTTTGACTACAGAAACCCACTCAAGTGGCTTGTGACGTCTGCATTTTGTTATATTTTTCTACACAATTTAAGTAATTATTTATTAAGTCAACTTTATGACAAGATCGTGGTCTGGCTCAACGGTGTTCCCAAGGACACAGTATTAGGACCACTCATATATCTAGATAAAATGATTATTGTTTTATGGAGATATTGTAAGCTCATGAACCTAAAATAAAATCAAAAAAAAGTCAATCAACCAAAAGATTTAAAGATTTACCTGGACATGTTCCGGAGTCGAAAGAACATACACAACACCATCTGCAATATCTTCCGGCTGCAATTTAGGCAGTTTGGACAAAAACTCTTTTCTTTCCGGTGGAAGGTGTTCCCCAGTCGTAGCTTCCGTTTCTACCAAACCTGGACTAACACTCTACACCAAAAATTTTCTCTGCGTCCATCAACACCAACTTACCGTAATTTTTATTTTAAGCCCGAGATGATTGAATTCTTGTCTTAGGGTCTCAGTCAAGGCAGTAACCGCAAATTTCGACGCCGGATATACACTCATGCTTGGTGAGTATACACGGTGGCCTAGATCACTGTTAATGTGTATAATATGACCCTTAATTTGGTTTTCTTTCATTATTTTCACTGCTTCTCTTGTTGCAACACACAGAGCTATGACATTGAGATCCAAAATTTTCTTCCAGTCTTCTGTTTTCGTTTCCGTTAAAGAACTAGCGATGGCTAGTCCAGCGTTGTTGACCAAGACGTGGACAGGTCCTAAATTTTTCGTTGTCCATTCGAAGAGTTTCAAAACTTCTTCTTCTTGTGTTACGTCAGCTTTGTAAGCGTGGAGTTTACCTGTCTTTCCGGAGAGTTTCTTGGCTTTCTCCTTGATTCTCTCGGAGCGACGGGCTACTCCAACCACCTGGAAAATTTAGTTATAAAAAGTAAAAAAAGTTGAAAACGTACGATTAGGCCGTTTTCGACGAGGGCGTCCACGATGGCAGCTCCAATTCCAGAACTAGCACCAGTCACGATGGCAACTTTGCCACTCCATCGTTCCATTGAGACAACCATTTTGGAGAAGTGTTTGGGTGGATCTGAAGTGTGAAGGACGAATTTTGTTATTTATCTCGTGTTGGTGGTCGTCTAAGTGAAATGATAAAGCAGAATTTTTATATATGTTATCAAGTAATTTAAATCCTATGTCAAACTCACTCAGTACTAAATAGTTTATCTAATCAAAATGTAAACAAGCAGAAAAATTAAAATTTGGTACAATCACAAGTATCGTCAACAAGCAATAAAACAATTAATAAATCATATTAACATGCTTTAGTCTATCTGATTTCAGATATAGTTTCAAAATTTACTAAAGTCGTCCATAGTGCAGTTTTTTTGATCTAATATAGTTTAATTTAACTCAACTTTGTCTAATTTAGTGAGACAAACGTTTTAAAATCAGGCTCAAAAGCAACAAAGCTCTCGAATATTTTGAACTCTTACTAAGTTTATTTTTGGAAAATTTAGTGCTAAAATTTTTGATTTAGTGCTCCTACTTCCAACGAAAAGATTTAGCATATTTAGAACCATCGATTTTTATAATAAAAATATTATATTTATATTAACAAATTACACATAATTTTTGAATATTGTGTATTTTTTTTAAATTTTTTAAAATCGTCGCATTGTTGAGAGTTTTTTTGATTTTTTAATTTTTAAAATTGCGTTTTTACGATTATGTGCATTTCTTAAGTTTGTCCAAATATTTTATATTTTTTTGATTTTCTCGATTTTGGGTGTTCTAAATTTACATTTTTTTAGTTTTGGCATTTTTTTATTTTTTTTATTTTCTATATTTCTAGGATTATATCAATTCCTTGACTTCTTTAGATTTTTTGAAGATGTTTTAATTTTTGAATTTAGTGAATTTCTTAAATTTGACATTTTGGATTTTTTAAAATTTTTGAGTTTTTGGATTCTTTAAACTTCTTTTATTGTTTACTTTTTTTAAATTATTTTAATTTGTATTCTATAAATTCCTTAAAAGACTAGTTAGAATTTTTTATTTTTGGATGTTATTTTTAAAATTACTTGTATGCTTTGAATTTTTTGAATTTTTTAAATTATTTGATTTTATTTGCTTCGTTGTTTTCATTCATTCTGTGATGTTTTCATGTTTTTTTTTTGATTTTTCAACTTGGATTTTTGTATACTTTACAATTTTTGTATTTTTAGTTTTTGAAATTTTTAAACATTTTGAATTTGAAGCTTTTCATTTTTGTATTCTATAGATTTTTATTCATTTTTCAATTTAATCTTGCAATGTCGTAGTTTCACATTTTCTCAAGACTTTAATTTTTATCACTTTGATCACTTTTAATTCTCAACGTTTGATTTTAATGTACTCTACCAGTTTTCAAATTTTCAAAATTTTACTTTAATATTCTATATTTGTAGGAAATGTGTTACTTTTGGTTATAAAAAAAATCAGTGATAGATTTAATCGGATTCGATAACGATTTTATGGCCAAATTTGACTTACTTAGTAGACCCAAAAATACAAGGGACCAAAATTTAGCTATTTGATTTTTTTAAACGTTTTGTATTTTTTGTATTTATAAAACATTTTAGTTTCATTTATGCTTCTGGTTGTTCTTGTTTAGTATTTTTTTTAGATTTTTTTATTTCTACTGGAATTTTTTGTATATTGGGATTTTTTAGATTTTTATATTAGTTGGAATTTTCACATTTTAAAAATGTTGATTTTTAATATTTTTCCAATTTTTTGGATTTTATAAATTGTCTGGATTTTGTGGATGTTATATTTTATTTTAATTTTTTACATTTTTGGGATTTTTTTGAATTTAATATTCATTTTTTTTTAACTTATTCATGGGGATTTCGTTTTTTTTAGATTGCTTTCAAATCGGTGCATCTTTTTTACAATCTTTAAATTTTTCCAATTTTGTGGATTTTTTTGAATTTTTCAATTTTGTCGAACTGCTTTGATGATTCTTGATTAAATTATTTTTTTACATTTTTGGATAATGTTTTTTTTGTCGATTATTTGGAATTTCGTATTTGTTTTACCTTTTTTAGATTACTTTATTTCTCTTTTTTTGTATTTTTTCTTTTTTTATTTTTTTTGTATTCTTGAATTTAGACGCTTTTGCATTTCTTATATTTCTTGTAATGTTTCAATTAGACTTCTTAAATTCTTTGATTGTATGTATTTCTTGAATTTATTGACTGGTTTTTTTAACTATTTTTTTCAAATTTTCAGAATTATTTGAATCTTTCAGATTTCTTAGTTTTTCTTGATTTTTTTTAAATTCTTCTAACACTAGTTTTCTCTGAACTTTGTTCATTAAATAAATTTCCTCTTAAAGTTACTAAAATCGGATGGGAAAAAATGTCACATGCTGCTAGATTTAAAGACAAAAAAAATAAAATAAAATTTGAAAAATGTATTTTTCCAAAAACTGTGGAGTTTTACTAAAACGGCTCTCCAAGCGGCTTAATGGTAAGTTCAAGAACCTGAAAAACCTTCGTATTAACAGAAGACCTGAAAGTGCTACATTACTTGGACGTGTTGTGGAGTGGACAACGCATATACAACACCATCAGCAATATCCTCAGGTTTCAAAATGGGCCAGTTTTCAATCATCGCTCTTCTTTCTGTTGACATATTCTTCTTAAGTGTTGTCATTTCGCTTTCAACCAATCCAGGGCTCACACTCTAAAACCAGAAAAAAGTGCCATCACGAGAGCTAATTTTAACGTACCGTGATTTTGATGTTCAAACCAAGATGGCGGAATTCTTGTCTCAGAGTCTCCGTTAACGCAGTGATGGCATGTTTCGAAGCTGGATAAACGTTCAAATTCGGTACGTTAGCTACAGCGTGTCCCAAAACACTGTTCATGTGGATAATATGACCGTTGATTTTGTTCTCTTTCATGATTTTCACGGCTTCTCTTGTGACAACGCACACTGATAAGATATTGAGGTCCAAGGTGGCTCTCCATTCTTCTGTTTTTCCACTTGTTAGGTTAGTTTCGTTAGAAGATCTACCAGCATTGTTTATTAAAATATGGACGGGTCCTAAGTTTTTGGTAGTCCATTTGAAGAGTTCTAATACTTCCTTCTCCCAAGACACGTCAGCTTGGTAAGCGTGGAGTTTTCCTTTTTTTCCGGAGAGTTCTTTGGATCTTTTGTCTACAAGCTCAAAGCGACGGGCGACTCCAACCACCTGAAAAAAATGTTGTAGTGGTGAGGAGGGCTTGGAGGAGGTGGTACGATCAAGCCGTTTTCCACGAGGGCGTCGGCGATGGCAGCTCCAATTCCGGAACTTGCTCCTGTGACGATGGCTACTTTGCCAACCCATTTTTCCATTGATAGAACCATTTTGGGAAGCAATAAATCTGAAATGTTTTGAAGAAGGAGGAAAGTCGAAGTGTTTTAACGTAGATTGAAATTTGAACTGGGTAATAAGAAGTTCCCGTGTAGTTGATAAGGCACGTTTCGATAAAAATAATGCTGAGATTTCATGGTCTATTAAATTTTAGTTTAGATATTTATAATAGTATATTATGGCACTAATGAAAGTTTAGTGCTCGAGCGTAGCGAATACTCATAATCCTGCATTATAAAAGAATATGATACGTTCAAATTTCTGAATAACAAAATACAAATGGTAATCCAGAAAACTAGAGCTTGAATCTGGCGTCTTACACCACTCAGCCAACCTGACCTTGTTATTATTTTTGACAAAACAATATAACAATTAAAAACTGCAAATCGAGTGATTAGTAATAAGAAGTAATTCATTCAAAAAGAAAATAAGAATATAGAGTAACATAAGATACTTAACGTAAAATATTATAAAGTGAGCAGTAATGCTCACTGAACATATAGTACTCACTACATAATATAATATGGTTGTTTGAAAAATTAAATGTAGAACAAATTCAAAATACCAAAACAAAGTGCTTTTCTTGCGAATTTATGACCAATGAGCAATTATGCTCAGCGAAAAAACTGTAAAGAGGCAAAATTTAACCTATATATGCAAATTTGATAATAAACTTTAAGTTCTTTATTATCTTATCAGAAAACAGCAATCCACCGAAAAATTGTCAGGTGTAGGGTTCGAACCTACGCTCTCTTTCGAGAACCAGAGCTTAAATCTGGCGCCTTAAATGGTATAAATGTAATTTCAATTTCAAAATAGGTCGTTTTCTATAAATAGAAGACAATTGAGTCAAAATGCTCACTAAGCATTTTTTACTCACTAGCTATGTGGTAGAACGTAAAAATTACCCAATCAAAGGCCTCCCAAGCTTATTAAATCAACAAATATATATATATATATATACTAAATTTGCTTCGAAATTTACAAATGGTATCGAGATTGCTCTGTATTTGTTACAACGTCAAAGAAGTTATCAACATACTATTATTTTTCAAAGCTTGCTTAGCAAATTATGCTCATTTGGCGATAATGCAATATGGCAAACAAACTATTACTCAAAAAAACAAATGAACAATATTCTAATCGGTTTGATTAGCTGATAAGAAAAGGAATTACTAGAAAATTATGTCAGGTGTGGGGTTCGAACCCACGCTCTCTGATGAGAACCAGAGCTTAAATCTGGCGCCTTAGACCACTCGGCCAACCTGACTTTATGTTATTATGTTTGATAAAACAAGTACTAAATACTACAAATCTAGTGATTAGTGATAAGAAATAATTCACTCAAAAAAGAAAAAAAGATATTTTGATATAAGATAAGATATTTAATGTAAAATGTTACAACGTTTGGAAAACAAGCCAATGAGCAGTTATGCTCACGGAGCATATCGTGCTCAGCACGTGATATTGTAGCCAATATGTTTTTTTCGAAGTAACAAAAAAAGAAGGAGCTTATATTACGAGCAACTCCTAAACATTTAAAAAAGAAAATGATAATAAATGAGTCAAAGTGCTCAATGAGCAATCTTTACTTATACGCTAAATAGTTACCAAACTAATTAAAGGTTTACTACACTTATTAAAGCGACAAAAGGAAAGTTTATATGCTATGTTATGCTTGCTTGTAAGTCTATTTTCGGCTATGTCCTTTTGTATAATTTTAACTTTATTTAATTTTTTATTTTATTATTTTTTATTTTATTTAATTATTTTTTAATTTTACTTATTTTTTCTTTTCAGCTCTTTAATTTTTTCGTTTTAATTTTTTTTAGTTTTTTAGTTTCGTCGTCACTTGATTTCTTAGTTTATTAGATTTATTGTCCTACATTTTCTGTCTTTTAATTAGTTAGTTTTTTTAGTTTTTTATGTATTAATTTATTAGTTTATAAAGCTTAAGTTTTTACTTTCTTAGCTTGTTAGTTTCTTGGTTTTTAGGTTCTTAGAGTTTTGTTACTTAGTCGGTTTCATATTTTTTAGTTTTCTTATTTTCTAGTTCATATTTTTGAATTTTAATAAATTAAATTTATTGTTTTATTTTCTTAGTTTCCCACTTTTTTTTCTTAGTTTCCACTTTTTGTTTTTTAGATTCTTATGTTTCTGAGTTTTTTTAATTTATCTTAATTTTTAAATTTATTATTTTCTTGGTGTCTTTCTAGTTTCTATCTTTCTTTTCAATTCCTCATTTTTTATTTTTTCTATTTTTTCTATTTATTAGTTTATCAGAAGTTGGAACTTTCTTACTGCTTCGGTATTTTAATATTTTAGAATATTTTAAGCAATTTAATTGTTAAAACATCTAAAGCTATAAAAAAACTTTTACTCTAAAGATTCCACTTATATTATGGTTTTTCAGTTTTTTAGTTTTTTATTTTCTTATTTTTACTGTTTCTTAGATTTTACTTTCTCAGCTTTGATAATTTTTTTATAGAAAATTTTCTTTAACATTGTTTTTACTAACTGCTTTTTTTATTTTTCAGTTATGTCTTTTCGTAAAATTCTTACTGTATTTAATTTTTAGTTTATAACAATTTATTTTTTTTTGATTTTCAGTTCATCAGTTTTTTCTTTTCTAAATTTTTAGTTTTTAATTTCTTAGTTTCTTTGTTCTTAGTTTTTGATTTCTAAGTGTTTAATTTTTGGTTTCTTTGTTTTCTAGTTTTCGTTTCCTTTGAATTAGTTAGTTCTTTAGTTTTTTATGTATTAGTTTATTTTTTTATTTTTTAGTTTTTAATTTTTGCAGATTCTCATTTATTAGTTTTCTTATTTTCTAGTTTATAGTTTTTAATTTTAATAAATAAAATTTAGTCTATTATTATTATTATTATTTATTTAGTTTATAGGTTTCTCATATTCATAGTTTTAATAATGTACTTTCTTTTTAATTGTTTCAAATTTAATTTTTAGTTTATCACAATTTTACTTTTTTTTTTGCTTTTCAGCTCTTTAATTTTTTCGTTTCAACATGTTTTAGTTTTGTTTTTTTTAGTCAGTTGCTTTCTTGATTCTTTTTTATCTCGTAGATTCCCTGTTTTTTAATTAGCTAGTTTTTTAGTTTTTTATGTATTAATTTATTAGTTTATTAATTTTTAGTTTTTAATTTTTTAGCTTTTTAGTTTCTTAGTTTTTAGGTGTTTAGTCAGTTCTTATTTTTTAGTTTTTTTATTCTAGTTCATAGTTTCTAATTTTAATAAAATTTTAATACTAATAGAATTTTTTTATTGTTTTATTATTTTAGTTTCTCACCTTTTGTTTTTTAGATTTTTTCACTTCTTTCGTTTCTTAGTGTCTTAGATTCTTCATCAGTTTGTCGTTTTGTTTTTTAATTTCTGAATTTAGTATTTTCTTGGTGTCTTTTTAGTTTTTATCTTTCTTTTCAATTCCTTATTTTTTATTTTTTCTACTGTTTCCATTTACTAGTTTTTCAGAATTTGAAACTTTTAATTTCATATATTTGAACATTTTAAGCATCTTACGTGTTAAAACATTCGAAGGTAACAGGTGATCTACAAAAATGAAAAATATTGAATGTTTGCACTTACAATTTTAAAATTTTCGTGTAAGACTAACAAAACAATAATTACAAGGCAAAATCCCAATTCGAAGATAAACATTCCGAACATGTTAAACTATCGTTAAATTGATGACGTAATTTAATTCTCTCTATCCTTTCGTCAAATTCCGCAAGTCATGACAAAAAAAATAAATAAACGGAATTTCTCTACAGGAAGTGCCTACGGTTTCTCGAAATAATTTTCAAAAAAAACGAACGACGCTTTACGACCGCTCAAAGATAAAAATACTAAAACGAGTCACCGATAAGACGCCAATTAAAACAAAATTCCGAAAATGATTGGTTTATCAACTCGTCCGTTATTTATTCTGCGTTTCCAAACATGATAAAAATAGCAACAAATTGTGCAGTTGCAAGCCCATAAATTCCCTCACGTCCTTCATGAAGATCGCAATGTCATGTTATTACTAATTACTAATTACACCCAACTCGCAATCAACATATAAATGAGCTCCTGACTCAACTCGGAAATCAACAGGACAATAAAATATGTCCTGAATTTGTAGTCATTTTTCCCCGACCTCAATACGCTATCTAACATTTTCAACAGGGAAAGTGCTAATTGTAAACGTAAATCAAAAAGAAACGCAGATAACCATAAAACTGCAAGGTTAGACCTTATTTATAAAACGCACAACCGCAATAAAATCTAATAGTCGCAGCCTTGGCAGTGCATTTTGTTGAAGTTTACCGACGATAACACAACGCGCAAAATGGTTCTTTCCATGTCCAGATGGAACGGCAAAGTCGCCGTCGTCACCGGTGCCAGCTCCGGAATTGGGGCTGCTATCGTCGAGCAACTGGTCGAATGTGGACTTTGTGTAAGAAAAACACCCTCAAAATTACAAAGTCGTAACCTACTTTCTTAGTTTTTCATTGTTTAGATTCTTTGTTTTTGGTAAATTAGGTTCCAACTTTTTAAGCTTACTAGTTTCTTAGTTTTTGGACATTTCTAGTTTTTTTTGTATCTTTTGTTTCATATTTTTTTGGCATTTTAGTTTTTTAGTTGTCTAATTGCCTAGTTTCTTAAATTCTTAGTTTATTGATTTCTTATTTTTTTATTTTTATTGTTCCATAGTTTTTTAGTTTTTCGTCATTGCGTGTCTTTCGTTCGTTAGTTTTTTAGCTTACTGTTTTGACCGTTTTTTTGTTTTTTACTAGTTTCTTATTAGTTTCTTAGTTTTTAGACATTTCTAGTTTTTTTTTTTATCTTTGGTTTCATATTTTTTTGGCATTTTAGTTTTTTAGTTTTTCGTCATTTCGTGTCTTTTGTCTTTTAGTTTTTTAGCTTACAATTTTGACCGTTTTTATGTTTTTTACTACTTTCTTAGTTTTTAGACATTTCCAATTTTTTTTGTATCTTTTGTTTCATATTTTTTTGGCATTTTAGTTTTTTAGTTTTTTAATTGTCTAGTTTCTTAAATTCTTAGTTTATTGTTTTCTTTTTTTTTTATTTTTATTGTTTCATAGTTTTTTAGTTTTTCGTCATTGCGTGTCTCTCGTCTTTTAGTTTTTTAGCTTACTATTTTGACCGTTTTTTTGTTTTTTACTAGTTTCTTACTAGTTTCTTAGTTTTTAGACATTTCCAGTTTTTTTTGTATCTTATGTTTCATATTTTTTTGGAATTCTAGTTTTTTAGTTCTTTAATTGCCTTGTTTCTTAAATTCTTAGTTTATTGTTTTCTTATCTTTTTATTTTTATTGTTTCATAGTTTTTTAGTTTTTCGTCATTGCGTGTCTTTCGTCCTTTAGTTTTTTAGCTTACTATTTTGACCGTTTTTGTGTTTTTGACTAGTTTCTTATTAGTTTCTTAGTTTTTAGACATTTCCAGTTTTTTTTTTGTATCTTTGGTTTCATATCTTTTTGGCATTTTAGTTTTTTAGTTTTTTAATTGCCTAGTTTCTTAAATTCTCAGTTTATTGTTTTCTTATTTTTTTATTTTTATTGTTTCATAGTTTTTTAGTTTTTCGTCATTGCGTGTTTTTCGTCGTTTAGTTTTTTAGCTTACTATTTTGACCGTTTTATTGTTTTTTACTACTTTCTTAGTTTTTAGACATTTCCAATTTTTTTTGTATCTTTTGTTCCATATTTTTTTGGCATTTTAGTTTTTTAGTTCTTTAATTGTCTAGTTTCTTAAATTCTTAGTTTATTGATTTCTTATTTTTTTATTTTTATTGTTTCATAGTTTTTTAGTTTTTCGTCATTGCGTGTCTTTTGTCTTTTAGTTTTTTAGCTTACTATTTTGACCGTTTTTTTGTTTTTTACTACTTTCTTAGTTTTTAGACATTTCCAGTTTTTTTTGTATCTTATGTTTCATATTTTTTTGGAATTCTAGTTTTTTAGTTCTTTAATTGCCTAGTTTCTTAAATTCTTAGTTTATTGTTTTCTTATCTTTTTATTTTTATTGTTTCATAGTTTTTTAGTTTTTCGTCATTGCGTGTCTTTCGTCCTTTAGTTTTTTAGCTTACTATTTTGACCGTTTTTGTGTTTTTGACTAGTTTCTTATTAGTTTCTTAGTTTTTAGACATTTCCAGTTTTTTTTTTGTATCTTTGGTTTCATATCTTTTTGGCATTTTAGTTTTTTAGTTTTTTAATTGCCTAGTTTCTTAAATTCTCAGTTTATTGTTTTCTTATTTTTTTATTTTTATTGTTTCATAGTTTTTTAGTTTTTCGTCATTGCGTGTTTTTCGTCGTTTAGTTTTTTAGCTTACTATTTTGACCGTTTTTTTGTTTTTTACTACTTTCTTAGTTTTTAGACATTTCCAATTTTTTTTGTATCTTTTGTTCCATATTTTTTTGGCATTTTAGTTTTTTAGTTCTTTAATTGTCTAGTTTCTTAAATTCTTAGTTTATTGATTTCTTATTTTTTTATTTTTATTGTTTCATAGTTTTTTAGTTTTTCGTCATTGCGTGTTTTTCGTCGTTTAGTTTTTTAGCTTACTATTTTGACCGTTTTTTTGTTTTTTACTACTTTCTTAGTTTTTAGACATTTCCAATTTTTTTTGTATCTTTTGTTCCATATTTTTTTGGCATTTTAGTTTTTTAGTTCTTTAATTGTCTAGTTTCTTAAATTCTTAGTTTATTGATTTCTTATTTTTTTATTTTTATTGTTTCATAGTTTTTTAGTTTTTCGTCATTGCGTGTCTTTCGTCCGTTAGTTTTTTAGCTTACTATTTTGACCGTTTTTGTGTTTTTGACTAGTTTCTTATTAGTTTCTTAGTTTTAGACATTTCCAGTTTTTTTTTTGTATCTTTTGTTCCATATTTTTTTGGCATTTTAGTTTTTTAGTTCTTTAATTGTCTAGTTTCTTAAATTCTTAGTTTATTGTTTTCTTATTTTTTTATTTTTATTGTTTCATAGTTTTTTAGTTTTTCGTCATTGCGTGTCTTTTGTCTTTTAGTTTTTTAGCTTACTATTTTGACCGTTTTTGTGTTTTTGACTAGTTTCTTATTAGTTTCTTAGTTTTAGACATTTCCAGTTTTTTTTTTGTATCTTTTGTTCCATATTTTTTTGGCATTTTAGTTTTTTAGTTCTTTAATTGTCTAGTTTCTTAAATTCTTAGTTTATTGTTTTCTTATCTTTTTATTTTTATTGTTTCATAGTTTTTTAGTTTTTCGTCATTGCGTGTCTTTCGTCCGTTAGTTTTTTAGCTTACTATTTTGACCGTTTTTGTGTTTTTGACTAGTTTCTTATTAGTTTCTTAGTTTTTAGACATTTCCAGTTTTTTTTTTGTATCTTTGGTTTCATATTTTATTGGCATTTTAATTTTTTAGTTCTTTAATTGCCTAGTTTCTTAAATTCTTAGTTTATTGTTTTCTTATCTTTTTATTTTTATTGTTTCATAGTTTTTTAGTTTTTCGTCATTGCGTGTTTTTCGTCCTTTAGTTTTTCAGCTTACTATTTTGACCATTTTTTTGTTTTTTACTAGTTTCTAACTAGTTTCTTAGTTTTTAGACATTTCCAGTTTTTTTTTGTATCTTTTGTTTCATATTTTTTTGGCATTTTAGTTTTTTAGTTCTTTAATTGCCTAGTTTCTTAAATTCTTAGTTTATTGTTTTCTTATCTTTTTATTTTTATTGTTTCATAGTTTTTTAGTTTTTCGTCATTGCGTGTCTTTTGTCTTTTAGTTTTTTAGCTTACTATTTTGACCGTTTTTTTGTTTTGTTAGTTGACTAGTTTTTTTATTTTTATAGCTTTTCGGTTTCATAGTTTCTTGGTTTCTTACATTTTCCATTCTTTAGATGGATAGTTACTTTTTTATTTCTTTAACTTTTTACCATTTCAGTTCTTTAATTGCGTAGTTTCTTAGTGTTACGGTTTCTTAAATTCTTACATAACTAATTCTTAAATTCTAATTTTTTTGGTTCTTTTTTTTTGCCTTTTGGTCTTTGTGTTTTAGTTTCTTCGTTTCTTGTGCAGCCCGTTTCTGTGTATTTCACTTTTTAAGTTTTGTTGTTACTCCGTTTCTTCGTGTCTTACTTTAAGATTTTTGTTTCTTAAATTCTTAAATTTTAAAATTCTTAAATTTGTCTTTTTTTGGTTTCTTACTTTTTGAATTTTATAGTTTCATTGTTTTTTTGTATTTCAGTTTTCTTGTTTATTACTTGAGTGTTTTTCTTTGTTTCTTTGTTTCTTAATTTATTAGTTTCTTATTTTCATAGCCTTACAGTTTTTTGAATTTCAGTTTCTTATTTGCTTGATTTCTTAATTTTATCGTTTTTTGTTAGTCAGTTTGTTTGTTTTTAGTTTTTACGCTATTTTGTTTTGTAGTTTTTTAAGATTTTCAAATGTTTTATTTCTTACTTTTTACTTTCTTCGTTTCCTAACTTGCTAGTGTCTTAGTTTTTCTATATCCGCGTTTCTTCGTTTCTTATTTTGATAGTTTTTACCATTTTATTTTTTTTATTTTTTAATGCTTAGTTTTCGTTTTTTGTCTTTTTGACTTTCGGCTTCTTAGTTTATTTGTTTCTTATTTTATCAGTTTATCACTTACTTAATTTGTTACATAATTGCTCGGATTCTTAGTTTCTTAGTTTGGTTTCATTTGTCAGTTTTTTAGTATCTCAGGTTCCCAGTTTCTTATTTTTTTCGTTTCTTAGTTTCTTAATTTTTTAGATACTTTATTTCTTGGTTAGTTAGTTTCTTGGTTTTCATTTTTTTGTGTATTTCTTTGTCGTTTGTTTTCTGTTTTTTAATTTTTAAGCTATCTAGTTTCATAACTTTTAGAGTTTTTCAGAGTTTCTGTTTCTGAGTTTTTATATTTTCGTATTTTTGTTTCTTGGAGTCTTAGTTTATTTGTCTCTTCGTACCATCGTTTTATACATTTTTGGCTCTTTAGTTTCTTAGTTTTTCACTTTCTTAGATTTTTAGTTTTATAGTTTCGTACATTTTTATTCAGTTTTGCAGTTATTCAGATTCTTAGTTTTTTAGTTTCTTTGCTTTTTATTTTTATAGTTTCACAGTCTTTTAGTATTTTCGTCTTTTTTTTTGTTTTAGTTTTTAAGCTTTCTAATTTTGTAGTTTTTTATATCTCTTAGTTTTTAAGTTTTTTCGTGTCTTTGGTTGTTCGTCTCTTCTTTCCTTGTTTTTTTTATTTCTTTTAGTTTTTTAGTTATTTAATTACCTAATTGTTATAATTTATACTTAGGTTTATTTGCTTTCTAATTTTATACTTTTATAATCATCTAGTTTTTTCGTCCTTTTGTTTCTCAAACTCTTAATAGATTTTTAGATTTGTTTATCTTTCTTAGTTTATCAGTTTTTTAGTTCTTTAGGTTCTCAGTTTCTTATTTCTTAGTAGTTCAGTTTTTAGTTTCATAGCTGCAAAATTGTTTAGTTTCTCAGCTTTTCAGTGTCTCAAATTCTTAGTTTCTTCGTTTACAAGTTTTTTAGTTTCTTAGTTTTTTCACTTCTTACTTGTTTAGTGTCTTAGTTTTTTAGCATCTCACTTGATTACTTTTATAGCTTTTCAGTTTCTTGGTTTCTTAGATTTTTCGTTTCTTTGGTTAATCAGTTTCTTTGGTTTTAGTTTTTAAGCTTGCTAGTTTCTTCGATTTCTCACTTCTCAGTTTTTTATTTTCTTTGTATTTTTATTTTTTAGTGTCTTACTTTCTTTGTCTCTTCGTTTCTAAAATTTTTAGCTTTTAGCTTTTGGTTTTTTAGTTTCTAGTTGCCTAGTTTCTAATTTGTACAGTTTCTTAGATTTTTAGTTTTACAGTTTTTAAAATTTTTGGTTTCTGTTTTCTTAGCTTTTTATTTTTACAGCTTCATAGTCTTTTAGTTTTTCCATCTTTTTATTTTTTGGTCACCTCGTCTTTATTTTTTCTTTTCTTCTTAGTTTTTTAGTTTTGTTTATCTTTCTCAGTTTATCAGTTTTTTGGTTTTTAGATTTTCAGTTTCTTAATTTATTAATATTTTAATTTTTAGTTTCTTAGTTTCTCAGTTTTTCAGTTTCTCAATTTCTTGTTTTCTTTCTTATGTATCATATTTTTTTTATTTTTTGGTATCTTTGTTTCTTAGTTTATTATTTTCTCATTTACTTGATTAGTTTTTTTTAGTTTTTAGTGTTTTGTTTTTTTTGGATTTTTTAAATTTCTTAGTTTTCTAGTTCATTAACTGCTTAGTTTATTAATTTTTCAATTTATTAAAGTTGTTTACAGTGAATGTACTCACTCCTAAAATAGTCGTTCAAAAATTTTTCAATTCAAAAAGTTTTTTTTTTAAACTTAGCGCACGAGCGTTAGCGTAACTTATTTTTTTCTTCCTAGGTTGTGGGCATCGCCCGTCGCGCCGAACTCATCGAACAGAAAGCCAAGCAACTTTCCGGAAAGAAGGGTAAACTCCATGCTCTCAAAGCCGACGTCAGCAAAGAAGAAGATGTCTGTAAGGCCTTCAAGTATATCGCTGAGAAAATTGGGCCCGTGCATATTTTGGTTAACAACGCTGGAACTGCCAGCATGGGTGGAATTATGGATACTAACGCTGACGATTGGAAGAAAACGCTCGATTTGAATGTTCTTTCTTTGTGTATTGCCACCAAGGAGGCCATCAAGTGCATGAAAGCGAATAAAATTAATGGGCATATTGTGCATATTAATAGCACTTTTGGGCATCAGGTCACCACTCCGAATTGGAATATTTATCCGGCTTCGAAGTTTGCTGTTACTGCTATCACTGAGACCTTGAGGCAGGAGATGGCGGCTTCTGGCTGCAGGATCAAAGTCACGGTAAGCCAATTTTTTTTTTTGTTTTTTTGTCGCGTCTTTTTTTCCTAAGTTTGTACTCTTTATCTTTCAAGTTTTTTAATTTTCTGCTTTCTAAAAACAGAAGAATTTAAAAATTAAACATATGAAACGAATCTGTTTTTGTTCTATAGCAGTTTTTTTACATTCTTCTTTTTTTTTGGAGTATTTTATTTCTTTACATTTTTTGTGTTTTATATATTTCTTCGATTTTTCTTCGTTTTATGTACTCTTGGTTATTACTTTAAATTCTTTATCTCTGTTGGATTAATCTGATACCTTTCTAATAACTCTAGGATTTTTTATATTTCGATGTCATTTTTGAATTCTGTCATTTCTTAATTTTTTTTTCTATTTCTCATGTTCTTTATGTTTTGTGTTTCTTAAATGAACGTTGGTTTCTTTTATTGTATGACATTGTTTCTCGGCTCTTTTATTTCATTTTGTGAGTTTTTGGTTCTGGGGCTCTTTTGATTATTAAAATTTTTGTTTAATTTTTTATTCGTCTGATGCTTTTTGAAATTCTCACGTTTTATAATTTTTTGGTTTCTTTTAAATGATAAGATTTCATGAATTTCTTGGATTTTTTTATTTCTCAGCACTTTGAAATTCTTTACCTATTTTGAAATTGTTGTTCGATTTTTACTTTTTTAGATTTTTTGCACTTTTATATTTCGTAGATTGTTAGTTTTAAAACTTTTTTTCATTTTATTTTCTTAAATTCTTCTTCTGTTTTGTTTTTTTTAAAGTTCTTAGATTCGTTTGATTTCTATTTGGGTATTTGATTATTTCTTACATTTCTGTTTTTTTAAATACACCGAATACTTTTTTAAATACTTTAAATACTTAAGTTTATAAAATTCTAAAATTTCTTAGATTTTCTTTTTTTTTAGGATCGTCTAAGTACATTAAATTTATTTATAACATTAATTTAATTCATGTTTGCTTTGATTTTTTTAGTTTTTTTGCTTTATATATATTTTTTTTTGTTTCCTTTAATTCTGTAGAGCTACAGATATTTTAGAAGTTGGAGATATTTTTGGAATTCTTGTATCTCTTAGATTTCTTTGGCTTCTCATTATTTTGAAAATTTGAAATAATTATAATAATTTAGATTCTATGGTTTTTAGGTTTTTTGAAATTAAGTTTTTTTTGAATTTTTGAGTTTTCTAGATATTTTCTTAACTTTCTTAGGTCTATGACATTTTTTTACTTATCAGATTTCTCAAATTCTTTTCCTTTTTTGATTTTTCTATTTCTCATTTTTTTTTATTTTGTCGCTTTTTGAATATTTTTTAGATTACATAATTTTTTTTCTTTTTTTTTTACTTTTTTTTGATACATTATTTCATTTTTTTAGCATTTTTTATCTTTACACTTTTATGGTTTTTCTAGACAGATAAGTACGCCAACTTGCTTGAAATTTTTAAATTTTGAGTGTTTGAGGTCTTCAGTTTTTTTAAGATTTTTCTTTTATCTTTGTCTTTTGGTTTTTTAGTTTTTCAATTTATTGCTTGATTATTGTATTTTTATAGCCGTACAGTTTTTTAGCTTTTTATTTTCTTAGTTCTTTCATTTTTTTGATAGTTTCTTTGTATTTTAGTTTTCGTAGTTCTTTGTTTCTCAGTGTCTCTGTGTCTTTGTTCTTTCTTTGTTTCTGACTTTTTTAGATTTTCTATTTTATAGTGTTTTATTTTCTTCGTAATTTTGTTTCTTGGTGTCTTAGTTTATTTGTTTCTTTGTTTCATCGTTTCGTACACTTTTAGCTCCTTTGTTTGTTAGTTTTTTAATTTCTTAATTTTTAGTTTTACAGTTCTTTAAATTTTTGTTTTTTTAGTTTCTTAGCTTTTTATTTTTATAGTTTCGTAGTCTATTCGTTTTTTTGCCTTTACGTCTTTTTGTTATTTAAATTTTTAGTTTTTTTGTTTCTTAGTTTTACTAATTTCTTATTCTTTAGCTGTTCGGATTTTTTAGTTTCCGAGTTTTGTAGTTTTTTCATTTTTTAGATTCTTCGTTTTTTGATTATTCAATTTCTTTGTTTTTAGTTTTTCTCTCTACTTTAGTAGTTTTTTGTCTTTTAGATTTTCTATTTTTCAGTTTTTCATTTTTTTGTGTCTTTATTTCTTAATTCGTTAGCTTCTTTGTATCTTCTTTCCTTATTTTTTTACTTTTTGGCTTTTTAATTTTTAACTATTTTAGTTTTTTGATAATCTAGTTTTTGAATCCATTCTTAGTTTTTTGTTTTTTTTTTGTTTTCTTTTTTTATAGTTTTTTTATACTTGTCATCTTGTCTTTTCGTTTCTTCGTTTTTTGTTTCTTATCTTATCAGTATATTACTTTCTCAGAATCTTATTTTCTTAGCTATGTTTATCTTTCTTAGTTTGTCAGATTTTTACTTCTTTAGGATCTCAATTTCTTAGTTTACAGTTTTTTTAGTTTCTTCGTTTTTGAATTTTTTCTTCTTTAATGTCTTAGTTTCTTAGTATCTTGTTTATTTTTATAGCTTCCAAATTTTAAGTTTTTCATTTTCTTGGTTTTTTGGTTTCTTCGACTCTTCCTTTCTTGGTTAGTCAGTTTCTATGTTTTTAGTTTTTAAGCTTGCTAGATTTTAAAGTTTTTCAGATTTTGTACTTCTTAGTTTATTTTTTTTTTGTATTTTTGTTTTTTAGGGTTTTAGTTTCTTTGTTTCGTCGATTTTGTATTATATGTATATCTATAAGTTCTCGTTCATTAATAAGATTTTCAAATTTCTAAATTTCTTAAAATTTTGTTTTAGAGCGTCAGCCCTGGCTTGGTGGCCACTGAACTGACCACAATGAACAAGAACGCATCTGCTGAAACCAAAGCCTTTCTTTCAAAAATGCCAATTTTGAAAGCCGAGGACATCGCAGATGGCGTCGTGTACGCCTTGTCCACGCCGGAACACGTCCAGGTACTTTATAACCACCCTATATCGCTTTCTACATTTTTTTTTTCAGGTACATGAGGTGACCATTAACCCGATCTAAACGGACCTTTACTTATTTATATATTGGATGAGGTGGTAGTATTAGACATATTAAATTATAATAAATATATTTTTTAAATCTTGTTAGACTATTTACTTAACATGGTGAACATATCATTTTATATTTTCTCGGCATCCAACCAAACTTCTCCCACTGCTGCCAACACAATCGAATTCGCTTTCATCTTCAAAGGTTCTTTGGTTTTTGAGTTAACAGTGAATCTGAAATTTCTGAGCAAAGATGCGAGTCCCACTTTCGATTGCATGAGTCCAAATCGCATTCCTATAATTGTTTATGTAACAAGTGTGATAAGTGTGTTTTACGCTCGTACCTATACATATTCTGGGTCCTTCTCCGAACGGAATGTGCGCGTATGGGTGTCTTTTATTTTTGTTTTGGTCGGAGAATCTATCAGGATCGAATTTTTCTGGTTCAGGATAATAGTCCTTGTCGCGATGGATAGCATAAATTGGGATTAGCACTGTGGTGTTTTTTTCTAAGACAAAGTCTGTGCCTGGTACTTGGTAATCTTGAGTGCATCTTCTTGCGGTTAGGGGTGCTGGTGGATGAATTCTTAATGCCTCTGGAATGAAATAAATTAGTTCCACAAGTGATCGATATAATATTTTTGATTTTACTTTTAAAATTTTACTTTCGCGGTAGCAACGTAAAGGTGCTGGCAATTTTTTTTCCAGCTTTAGAACCTTAAGAATAGACTAGAAATGTTAGACATGAAATTTTCAAAATGTCTAGACAAAAATTAGAAAATTACATCACCAAAAAAAAGAAAATTAAAAAAATATATTCACAAAACAAAATTTTTTGTATCCACCTAAATTTTAAGGTAATTAAAGTTATCTTTAGCCAATAATTTAATAATTGAAATCGATTTGTAATAAATTAATTACTGAAAAGAGAAATAATTTTATACATCTAGAACACAAAACTGAAAGAATTAAAAAAATTGACAAAATACTAAAAACCAAAAAAAATTAAAAATCCAAAAAAATTGAATAAACAATGCATTCAAAAATATAAGAGTTCAAAAAAAAACACAAAATTCGAGTGATCAAAAAAATCAGAAAAAATCAATTAATGTAAATAAATTAATACTAACCCATTTAAAAAGTCTAGGAACTCTAAGGAGTACAAAAAGGTAAGAAAAAGTAATTAAGTAATTTAAAAGACCGAGAACATCCAAAAATCAAGAATTAAAAGTATTAAAGTATTAAAAACTGAAAAAAATTAAATTGTAAAATGCCTACTAAAAAAAATAATTATCGCACCAAAAATTTCAAAGAATTAAAAAAAAAAAGTTTAAAAAAAGTAAAAAAAGTCTAAACTATCTAAAATTCAAGAAATACAAAATATCTTAAATCAAAAAGTCTAAGAAATATTAAAATAAATTTAAATAATCTAATTATTTCAATAAATTAAAAAAAATGTAAGAATATTAAAAGAATAAAAAATCAATTAATGTAAAAATATGCAACGAATTTAAAAGGTCTAAAAAATTAATCTAAAAACAAAATAAAAAAATTCATATTAATTTAAATATCTAAAGCTTAAAAATACGAAAAGCTAAAAATGAAAAATAAATTTAGATCTGAAATTTCCAGTTTACTTTTTTTTTATATACGTACAAAATAAAAGTTACCTAAAGAATCTTAAAACTGCAAATAAATTTAAGGTTACTTAAAATTTAAACGATTTAGAAAATATCTTTTAAAATTCATTTCATTAAAAAACATTCACATAAAAAATAACAGAAATCTAAAGAATTCAAACATAATAAAAAAATAATAATAAATATAGTTTAGAGCCTTCAAAATTAATATGAAAAAAATTTAAAAATTTTAAACTCCAAAATATCTAAAGAAAATTAAAAATTAAAGAAATCAAGTAATTAAAAATATCTAGAACATTAAAAACAAAAAAATTAAAAAATCCATAAAATTCAAAAATTTTGAAAAACTTAAGAAATTCATATAATGCAAAAATACAAGAAATCCAAAAATTGAGAAAGAACAAAAAACTTTAAAAAACAACAAAATTTAAATAATTTAAAGAAATGAAAAAAAAATTAAACTATCTTAATTATCTAAAATTTCAAGAAATTAAAAATATTATTTAATACAAACGCTTCTATAAATCTGAAGACTAAAAAAATCTAAAAAAATAAATTATTTAGGAAAAACCTAAGTTTAAAAATTCGAAGAAGTAAAGAAGAAAAATCAAAAATATCAAAAATAATAATAAGTATAAAAAATTAAAATTTTAAAACTACAAATTTAAAAAAAAAAATTTAAACTCAAAAAATTTAAAATTTGCAAAAAACTAATAGAGTTCTGAATAACTAAAAAATTGCAAAAATTCTTGAAGAAACAACTTATTTTTAAAATTTTAAAATTCAAGACTTAAAAAACTTTCACATAATTTAATAAATTTAAGCAAACTAATAAATTAAAAGAAATAAAATAATAAAAAAAACAAGAAATTTAAAAAAAAGTAGAGAAGAAGAATATCTATGGGAGCCAAGAATTCGAAAAAAATTATCTAGAGTATTTAACAATTAAAGAAATATCAAATCAATGAAAAATCTAGATTAAAAAAAATCAAATTAAAAATTTCAAATTAAATTAAAAATCTTAAGCTTCAGAAAGATACAAAAGAGCTACAAAATTAATAACATTAAATAATTCTAAAAAAAATGTGGTAGGCCCAAAATATAAAAACAATAAAAAAAACGAAAATGCACAAGATCTAAATAACTAAACAAAAAAACAAGTAAGTGAAAAAAATGAAAAATTTAAATAATTATAAAATATCCAAATTAAAAGAATCTAAAAATTGTAAATCAATTAAAGTTTAAA
The DNA here is from genome assembly GCA_030157275.1 of Cynaeus angustus. Classification (NCBI taxonomy): domain Eukaryota; kingdom Metazoa; phylum Arthropoda; class Insecta; order Coleoptera; family Tenebrionidae; genus Cynaeus; species Cynaeus angustus. Next base: position 2,682,239 of record CM058065.1, read on the forward strand.
AAATTTAATTCAAACTATAGAAAGTATGAAGAATTTCTTCAACTCACCATCGATAACTTGTCCCAAATACTTCATCTCTTGCACGGCATCATACGTCAACTCTCCGTCATGCTTCTCCAAAACCTTCAACACTTCTTCTCTAGCCTTATCTTGAATATCTTGATTCTTCGCTAACTCATAGAGCGCAAAAGTCATCGTGGTTGAAGACGTCTCGAAGCCGGCAATAAAGAAAACAAAACTTTGAGCGGCTATTTCTTCAATCGTCAGAGATTTTCCATCATGATTGTATCCTTCATCTTCCGCAAGCTTATGGTTCTTCATATCAATGAGCATTTGTAAGAAATCCTTCCTGTTGATATTATTCTTCTCCCTGTACTCAACCGTGTCTTTTACAATATTTATAAAAAAATTGGTAGTGTCTTGCGTATGAATCGTCAAATCCAAAAACAGACTCAAGTTAGGGAAAGCTCCAATGAAACTCCTCTTCACTTGCTGTGGAAAAGTTTTCTCAAAGATTTTCTTCCCATGGACTCTAAAAGGTGAGTTCTCCTCTTCGAAAGTCTTGCAGTTGAGACCAAAAGCACAAGAACCGATGATGTCTGTAGTATAACATCCTAAGACATCTTTAATATCAATGGGCTCTCTTTTCTCAGCCTGGAGCTCGATCTGCTTCTTCATGTTAACTTCGCAGTCGACCAAAGTCTGGAACATCATCTTCATCTTCCCCGAGGTGAAAGTCGGAGTGAATTTCGTACGTAAGTTCCTCCACTTTACACCACGAAGATGGAACAAATGTGCTGACAGAGGATCTCCTCTTTCGTTGTGGTAAGTTCCACGGTCACTGAAGTATTGGAAATCCTTCGCCATGATGTTCTTCAAGTAGTCCAAGTCCACGACTAAGTAGATGGGGGTTAATAATCCATATAGTCCGCCATGTTTCCATCCCTGCCCTTTCATGGTATCGTAGAAAGTTTTTAGAGCAACTCCAAGATGTTCCTTCCGGCCTGCAGGTGGAGCGAAGTTTCCAAAAAGCGAACTAGGTTCCAGAAACTGCAAGTTTCTTCTTTTCCAGTATTGGTACGTCCATTTGTAGTAGCTGAAGGTGAGGACGGAGAAAGTTATCACTAAAGTTATGAACCACATTGTACTGGAGAATTAAGGTAACGCTTGTATTTATTCGTAAAATTTTGTTGTGTCATTACTCGTGATAAGACTATCACTTGAAGGTGGATAATAATATTTGAGGAAAATTTAAGCGACATGTTTTTGTCTGTCTCTATAATTATAATTATTTTTACGTACTAATGAATCAAAGAAGAAATATAATTAAAAAAAAAAGACAGTCATTTTTGTCTTAAGTTCGGAAAGAGGTCCATAAACGATGCGTGTGCTTATTAATTTATCTCAATTTCGTGTCATAAAATGATGTAATCTTTTATGAACAATCTTTGAACCGTCTAACGTGATTTGATAATACTAACTCTGTAATAGCTGAATAAAAATTAACTTAAAACAACTTAGTTAATAGTATTTTTTCAGTCTTCATTTTTTATAGTCATTAATTAAAATTTTACCACGCAAGTGGTAAAATTTGTGTTCATTATCATAATAATCTGTAGCTATAAATAAAAAAAAAGTTTTAAATGCAGTGGCGGCTCGTGACATTTTTAGAAGAGGAGGCTACTATTATATACTTATTTATACATAAATACCTAACATGTAGTTTCCAATTTCTCGTTATTTGCCGAATCCAATTGATTTATAATATTATTTTGTTTGCCAAGCATCTCAAATCTGATACAAGTCGATAAATGTTCGTGATTATGTCTTTCAATGATTCTGATCATAACTAAAACTATTAAAATTGTTATTCAAAATATAATCGACCAAATCTGTACAAGACGTCAAATTTCTTAATTCATTCCTTACCACTCATCAAACTGCAACTGACGAAATTTAAATTCTTAAAACATATAAATGAAAGAGAAAAGGAAATAAATAGAAAGTTTGCACATGCCAGACAAAAACAGAGCATCGGAAGCTAGCGGCGAAGACGAAGAAAAAAGAGAAAAGTGCAACCGAGATTTCTTCGCGTTGGAGAGAAATAAAGCAATGATAGAAGACCGAACTTTTCGCTAGAGTGGTAACAGAGAAGATACTATGCATCGATTTCAGTATGTAAAACAAAGATACAAGAGGCCGCTAGTCTCCTCGGCCTCCCACTCTCGGGCGATTTTCAAGCACGAACTGAAGTCGAAATGGAGTGGTAAAGAGAAAGAGAGGGCATATGGGATTGCTTTATATTGAAACGAAAGGGAAATCATTGTCAAAAAAATTTACAAAATAATTAGCAAAACATTAGAGGAGGCTTAGCCTCCCTTGCCTCCCCTGAGGAGCCGCCACTGTTTAAATGACATACTAACTAAGCAAAGGTTAAAAACGTGAGATTAAAAATAGGTCAAAGTATTAATAAAATCCAAAGTTTGTGAAGATTACTATTGAAAATTTTGATAAAAAAATTCAATATGTAATTTCTAAAACTGCAAAAATTTGATGGTTTTAATTTTAGCAGACTTTGATAATTTCAAAAAATAGTCATGAAATTTTCTAAATTTTTTTCCAATTTTCGAGTCCTAGAATTACGATTTTCGGTTTTTGAAATTCAAAATCTACAAATCCTTGGGAGATGCTAACAATTTAAAAAAAAATTAACCGTGGATTTTATTCAAAAATTCAAAAATATGTAAGGATCTAAAAATTCAAAAAAAGACTATCAAAAAAAAATTAAGATAGAAAAAATAAAGAAACGAAAGAATCCGAAAATCGAAAATTTAAAACAATACAAATCGACAAAATTCAAAAAACATAAATAATTTTAAAGAACCTAAAGAAATTTCAAAATCTAAAAGCTTTCAAAATACAAAATAATGTATTTTTTAAACGCTTTAAGTTTTTTTTTAGATTTTTGATTATTTTATTTAGTTTTTTAATTCTCTTTTTTGTATACTCAAAATTTTCCAAATTTTACAAACTCAGATCTAAAAATACAGAAAATAATAAGCAAACTAAAAATTTCTTAAAAAAATCTAGTGTTTCCGATTTTTTCAATTTTTTTGTTTTTTCTACTTGTTATTTTTTCCTATCTCACCTATTCTTATCTATTTTACCATTCTAAAACATCCTGTAAAAAACAGTTAGTCGATTTTGCTTTATAAACTTATATTTATTCCCGTCAAAACAAATTTTTAAAGCAATAACAAGAAGCTGATTAAAATTTTTGTTTTTTTGACGCAAAACAAATGTAAGTAAGTGAGTAGTTAAAAATTTCAATTCGTTGTTTTAAAAGTACAATATTTTTTACTTAAAATTACAATAAAATTTAAAATTTTAGTACGTTGATAAATAAACAATTCCTTTAATAATTTGTTTTGACGTAAATAAATGTAATTGAGTAAGTAAGTTCTTTTTCTTCTACTTCTACCTCTTGTTGGTGAATTTCTATCGCTTGCTCTAAGAAATAAAATTGATCAGATATTTTTTCGTTGATATCTTAAGCATCATCATCTGCAATATTTGATTCAGCAATCCTCACAATCGAAAACGGCCTCATCGTACATTCCCAACTTTTTTAACCTTTTCTATCTGAATTTTACAGGTGGTTGGAGTAGCCTGTCGCTCCGAAAGAGTCGAAGAGAAAGCCAAGAAACTCTCCGGAAAGAAAGGTAAACTCCACGCGTACAAAGCTGAGGTAACGGAAGAAGAAGAAGTTTTGAAACTCTTCCAATGGACAACGAAAAATTTAGGACCTGTCCACGTCTTGGTCAACAACGCTGGACTAGCCATCGCTAGTTCTTTAACGGAAACAAAAACAGAAGACTGGAAGAAAATTTTTGATCTCAATGTCATAGCTCTGTGTGTTGCAACAAGAGAAGCAGTAAAAATAATGAAAGAAAACCAAATTAAGGGTCATATTATACACATTAACAGTGTTCTAGGCCACCGTGTATACTCCCCAAGCATGAGCGTTTATCCGGCGTCGAAATTTGCGGTTACTGCCTTGACTGAGACGCTAAGACAAGAATTCAATCATCTCGGGCTTAAAATAAAAATTACGGTAAGTTGATGTTGATGGGCGCAGACAAAATTTTTGGTGTAGAGTGTTAGTCCAGGTTTGGTAGAAACGGAAGCTACGACTGGGGAACACCTTCCACCGGAAAGAAAAGAGTTTTTGTCCAAACTGCCTAAATTGCAGCCGGAAGATATTGCAGATGGTGTTGTGTATGTTCTTTCGACTCCGGAACATGTCCAGGTAAATCTTTAAATCTTTTGGTTGCAAAACTTTTTTTTGATTTTATTTTAGGTTCATGAGCTTACAATATCTCCATAAAACAATAATCATTTTATCTAGATATATGAGTGGTCCTAATACTGTGTCCTTGGGAACACCGTTGAGCCAGACCACGATCTTGTCATAAAGTTGACTTAATAAATAATTACTTAAATTGTGTAGAAAAATATAACAAAATGTAGACGTCACAAGCCACTTGAGTGGGTTTCTGTAGTCAAAATTACACAATTTTGCTTTATTTTAATGGATCCACCTATATTGCATAAAAAAATATATTTTTTTTAAACTTTTAGTTAATACAATTTTCTTTATCGTCACGTCAATATTGTCAATACACCACCAAAAAATATTTCTCTCCATGGAAAGATGATTCAGCACCACCAGCGCATGTTCTGGAATCGACTCCAACTCTTTCTTTCTTTCGTATACTTAGATGAAATGGTCAATTACTTATAATTTTTCGCCTTCTTCTTTGCTGTCTTCGTCTAATTTTCTTCTACCTCTTGTTGCTGAATTTCTGTTGATTGATCTAAGAAATAAAATTGATAAGATATCTCTTCCTCGATCTAAGCATCATCATCTGTTGGATTTGGTTCAGCAATTCAGCAATTTTTGACGTTTCCACATTCGAAGTTCACGCTTCCATAACTTTGTGTTGGTGCAAGATGCAACAGATGATTTTGATTCAATAACTGAGTTAACCTGAGACAGGGTTTAAGTAGAGTTTGCTGCCGCAGTATCATTGGAGCTACTTGTACTAGGTGCAACAAATGATTTCGGTTCCATCGTTGTTTCAGCAAAGGGCAGTACTGAAATAGAGCTTGCTCCGAAAATCATTTCGTAGTTTTGATTCATTTTGCAGATGGATTCGATGATGTAATTCTCAGCTACCGAACTTGGTGACCACCCGCTATGTCTTTTGAGCTCCACCGCGTCACCATCCACCAGATGCGAAGCAGAGGTCCGTCGAAAGACATGGCTAGTAAATAATTCTGGTTCGGGGAAACCTAGAAACGTCGAAATAACACTAGGGATTTTTCAAATTTTGTTTTCTCTGACGCATTGAACTGTACATTTTCCATTTCGGTAATATTTAAAATGTCGTCCATGCGCTATTTAGATGGTCGGAACCGTACATATTTTCTATAAATCTCAATGCCAAATGTTTCGAAAATGCCAAACTACTTTGAAATATAATTTAATATCACCATGTTACTAACTCTGTCCTTTTTCTTCACTCGGCAGTAACATTTTCTTTTTTTTTAATATTTGGACTTCTTAGATTTGTACCATTTTCAAAATCCGCGGTTTTGTCAAATGTGTAAAATTGTGTAGTCTTTTTTTTAATATTTATTAAGTACTTTGCATTTTCTAAATAACTTTTTGAAATTTTTGATTCTTGGTTGCCATTAGCTTTAATGTTGAAATTTTTACAAATTTTTAGGTTTTTTCACTTGTTTCTTTTTTGGATTTTGTTTTGTCACGTTTTGCGTTCTTAGATTTTCTTCAGCTAATACAATTTTTTTTGTTTCTAAAATTTCTATTAGATTTCAAATAATTCTTAAATTCTCTTTTTAAAGTTTTTAAAAAATTTAATTTTTTTTGTTTTTTTTTATATAATTCCTAAATTCTTTAAATTTTTCGGATTCTTTTATTTCTTACATTCTAAATGTTTTCTCAAATAAACTAGCTCTTGCTTTTCTTTTTTATTTCGGATAATATAATCTTTTAATCTTTTTTCTAAAAATCACAAGAACCAACAAAATATATGAATCGATAAAATTCATTTTTATAGCCACAAAAGAGTCTGTAAAGTAAACGTGATGGCTAATTTTTTTTTGCTTTGTATTTTTGCTTATTTCCAAGGTTAGCAACTTCAAAATGAAAAACATAACTATATTGAAAAATACAACAAATTGATCTAGTTACTTTTACGTTTACTTTTCTAAACTGACCACAAAGAACAAGAACGCATCTGCTGAAACCAAAGCTTTTCTTTCAAAAATGCCAATTTTGAAAGCCGAGGACATCGCAGATGGCGTCGTGTACGCTTTGTCCACACCGGAACACGTCCAGGTACTTTATGACCACCCTATATCGCTTTCAACATTTTTTTTTTCAGGTACATGAGGTGACCATTAACCCGATCTAAACGGACCTTTACTTACTTATATATTGGATGAGGTGGTAGTATTAGGCATATTAAATTATAATAAAAATATTTTTTAAATCTTGTTAGACTGTTTACTTAACATGGTAAACATATCATTTTATATTTTCTCGGCATCCAACCAAACTTCTCCCACTGCTGCCAACACAATCGAATTCGCTTTCATCTTCAAAGGTTCTTTGGTTTTTGAATTAACAGTGAATCTGAAATTTCTGAGCAAAGATGCGAGTCCCACTTTCGATTGCATGAGTCCAAATCGCATTCCTATAATTATTTATGTAACAAGTGTGATAAGTGTGTTTTACGCTCGTACCTATACATATTCTGGGTCCTTCTCCGAACGGAATGTGCGCGTATGGATGTCTTTTATTTTTGTTTTCGTCGGAGAATCTATCAGGATCGAATTTTTCTGGTTCAGGATAATAGTCCTTGTCGTGATGGATAGCATATATTGGGATTAGCACTGTGGTGTTTTTTTCTAAGACAAAATCTGTGCCTGGTACTTTGTAATCTTGAGTGCATCTTCTTGCGGTTAGGGGTGCTGGTGGATGAATTCTTAATGCCTCTGGAATGAATTAAATTAGTTTTATAAATTATCAATATATTATTTTCGATTTTCTAAAATTTAATTTTCTCAGTAGCCATTGAATCCGAAAAATCCAGAAAATCTAATGGTTTTATCAAATTCAAAAAACACAAATATTAAATAAATAAATAAAGCATGCTTCAAGAATTCAAAACTTTTAAAAAATACAAACTATTTAAAAAGTAATTTAACAGATTTAGAAAATCAAAAATTCAAAGAATCTAAATCATATACTAAAAATCAAAAATAATATTAAAAATCAGAAAAACTAATTAAATACGGAACAACAAAAAAAAAATGTAAACATAAAAAAAACAAGATTTTAAAAAATTGATAATATTATAAAAATTGAAAAAAAAATACAAATCTCAAAATCTTGAAAATTTTATAGCATCCAAAAAATACAAGGAACCCAAAAACTTCTATAAATTCAAAAAATTTAAAAATGAGAAAAATATAAGATATTATATTAACACCAAATATATATACAAAAAAATAAATATCTAAAAATTTAAAATTACCAAAAATCCTATAAAGCTGAAAATCCAAAAAATCTAAAAATTTTAAAATTTTAAGAATTACAAATATTAAACAAATTCAATTGTTTAAAAAAATTAAAACTTTAAAAATTTCAATTTTAAAGAATTTAAAAATTCACAAAGTTTAGAAAGTCTAAAAAAAAATCAAAATTACCATAATTATCCAAAACTTTAAAAAATTTAGAAAATTTAAAGATTAAAAAAAGTAACCCTAAAAAAGTAAACAAAATTATCAAAAATCTTGATCTAAAATTAAATATTAAAAAAATTCAAATTAATTTAAAGATCTAAAGCTTTAAAAATATATAAATAGTTAAAAAAGACAATAATTTAAAAAAAAAATTCAGTAAATTTTGAAAATCTGAAATTTTTAAATTTTCAGCAAATTTTATTCAGTTAGAAAACTTAAAAACTAACTACTCTAAAAATTGCAAATTTGTTTTCAAACTGTTAAAAAATTAATCAGTATTTTTTTTAAATTAAATAAATTAAAAAAAAACAACTATAAATATTTCTAATAAATTTAACAAATCTAGAGCTTCTAAACAATTTGAGCAAAGCAAAATTATCAAAAATTTGTCTGTGAAAATCAAACAATTTAATAAATTTAAATCAATTGAAAGATCTAAAGCTTTATAAAATAAAAAATAAAATAAAATGTAGAAGATATAAAATTTCTAAAAGATCAAAATTATTCGAAACATCAAAAAGATCAGAACAGTGTGGTAGACCCAAATATTAGAAGAACAATAAAAAAAAATCGAAAAAGCACAAAATCTAAATAATTAAAAAAGTGTATGTAAGAAAAGAAAAATATTAAAAAAATTAAATAATTACAAAATATTCAAACTAGAACGAAGAAGAAGAAAAAAAAGTCTTTCAACAACTCACCATCGATAACTTGTCCCAAATACTTCATCTCTTGCACGGCATCATACGTCAACTCTCCGTCATGCTTCTCCAAAACCTTCAACACTTCTTCTCTAGCCTTATCTTGAATATCTTGATTCTTCGCTAACTCATAGAGCGCAAAAGTCATCGTGGTTGAAGACGTCTCGAAGCCGGCAATAAAGAAAACAAAACTTTGAGCGGCTATTTCTTCAATCGTCAAAGACTTTCCATCATGATTGTATCCTTCATCTTCCGCAAGCTTATGGTTCTTCATATCAATGAGCATTTGTAAAAAATCCTTCCTGTTGATATTATTCTTCTCCCTGTACTCAACCGTCTCTTTCACGATATTCATAAAGAAATCCATAGTGTCTTGAGCATGAATCGACAAATTTAAAAATAAACTCAAATTAGGGAATGTCCCCACGAAACTCCTCTTCAGTTGCTGTGCAAAAGTTTTCTCAAAGATTCTCTTCCCGTGGACTCTAAAAGGTGAGTTCTCCTCTTCGAAAGTCTTGCAGTTGAGACCAAAAGCACAAGAACCGATGACGTCTGTAGTATAACATCCTAAGACATCTTTAATATCAATGGGCTCTCTTTTCTCAGCCTGGAGCTCGATTTGCTTCTTCATGTTAACTTCGCAGTCGACCAAAGTCTGGAACATCATCTTCATCTTCCCCGAGGTGAAAGTCGGAGTGAATTTCGTACGTAAGTTCCTCCACTTTACACCACGAAGATGGAACAAATGTGCTGAGAGAGGATCTCCTCTTTCGTTGTGGTAAGTTCCACGGTCACTGAAGTATTGGAAATCCTTCGCCATGATGTTCTTCAAGTAGTCCAAATCCACGACTAAGTAGATGGGGGTTAATAATCCATATATCCCGCCATGTTTCCATCCCTTCCCTTTCATGGTATCGTAGAGACCTTTAAGAGCCACTCCAAGATGTTCCTTCGCGCCTCCACCTGGAGTGAAGTTCCCAAAGGGAGAACTAGGTTCCAGAAACTGGAAGTTTCTTCTTTTCCAGTATTGGTAGGTCCATTTGTAGTAACCGAAGGCGATGACGGCGAACGATATCAGTAAAGTTACGAACCACATTGTACTAGAGAAATAAAAGTGATGCCGGTATTTATTTGTCCATTTTTGTTGTATCATTGTTGAATCATGATAACACCATCACCTGAGCGTTATTAACTACTACTTAAGAGAAATGACAACTGCGTGTCTGTTTCCATCTATAACTATTTTTTTGGGCCTCCGTTCTGAAATAACACAAATTGCATTCGTCTAAATCCGCTTGAAACCGACCGTTTCCCGGCCTAGACCTGCAAAATGCACGGCCATCTACAGAACACAGAGTTTGAATCGTTTGAGGTTTGACATGCGTCGGCCGTATGCTCTGCCAGCGTCTGCGACGTTCGATATTCGATACATACGATCGATGTTGATAGAAGAATATATCAAATAATTTCTCGGAGCTTCCGTAAAGTGCACTGGTGTTTCCATTTTGTAAATTGTAATTATTTGTCAATGTCAAAAACTAACACTTACTTGATTTTTAATTTTATTGAAATTTATACGAAAACATTAACTTTTAACAAATTTAATCAATTGTCGGCCCAAAAAATAGTGTGTATCACACAGCCAGAAACTTATTTTGCAACAATTCGCTATTGCAGGCTGCGGCCTTCGGCCTTAGCCTGCAAACTACGCTCATAGTTGCAAAAAGTCAGTTTCTGGCCTAGTGATACAAATAACTATTATGCACAGCACCAGAGAACAAGTGTAAATTTAAAAAAAAAGATGATAATTTGTGTCTTAAGCTCGAAAAGAGGCTCATGAATGGCGCATGTGCTAATTTCCTTGCTATAACTATTTCGAAACATAAAATGAAAAGTCGTTATTAAACATAGATTTAATCTTTTATAATGAAACTTTGAACCCTCAAACGTTATGTGACAATACTAAACGTGCAGCAGTTTGCCATGGAAAATTTTCTTAGTATCAATGTGACTAAAAAAAAAATATGTAATAAAGTTAATGGTATTTTATCGGCCGTCATTCTTTTGTGTTTATGTCATTAATTATAATTTTACTACATAAGTGGGAAGATATGTGTTCATGAGCATTTAAATTTATGTCAAGCATTCTTGTATAATTATTATAAAAAGCTATAGCTATAGAATGACATTATTATATACAGAAAGGTTGAAAACATCAGGAAAATCGAAAGTTTGTAAAGGTTAACCTAAATAATTTGTATAAGAGACAAAAATTTATACGTAATTTCCAAAATTGCAAAAATTTTAAGGTTTGAATTTTAGCAATTTTTGATAAATTTTAAATTTTTAAATTTCTAACGAAGCTAAAAAAATAAAAAAAAAAATCTAAATCTTTCTATTTACTTTTGCAGTATTTTTTACACTGTCATGAATTTTTGAAATATTTTATATCAATTTAATTTTTTTTCTTAATTGCAAAACTTTATTTTTTTATTTTTTATGCATTTAGATATTTGATTCTTTTTTGACTAAGATGTTAAACATGTTAGAATCTTAAAACACGTGGAACTAAAATTTTGGAAAGAATAAACTAAAAAATACTAACTAATAAATTTTAAAGTATTCACAAAACTCAGAAAAAGTAAAGTATTAAAAGAATCCAAAAAATCCAGACAATCCAAAAGCTATAAAATAAAAAAAATAGAAAATTTTGAAAACTCTAAAATTTTATAACATTGAAGAGTCTGAAGAATCTGAAGAGTATGAAAAATCTGAAAAGTCTGAAGAGTCTGAAGAGTCTGAAGAGTCTGAAAAGTCTGAAGAATCTGAAGAATCTGAAGAATCTGAAGAATCTGAAGAATCTGAAGAATCTGAAGAATCTGAAGAATCTGAAGAATCTGAAGAGTCTGAAGAATCTGAAGAATCTGAAGAATCTGAAGAATCTGAAGAATCTGAAGAATCTAAAGAATCTAAACGATCTAAAGGATCTAAAGGATTTAAAAGATCTAAAGGATCTAGAGGATCTAAATAATCTAAATAGTCTAAAAGATCTAGAGGATCTAAGAGGATCTAATGGATTTAGAGGATCTAAATAATCTAAATAGTCTAAAAGATCTAGAGGATCTAAAAAATCTAAAGAATCTTAAGAATCTAAAGAATCTAAAGAATCTAAAGAATCTAAAGAATCTAAAGAATCTAAAGAATCTAAAGAATCTAAAGAATCTAAAGAATCTAAAGAATCTAAAGAAAAAGAATCTAAAGAATCTAAAGAATCTAAAGAATCTAAAGAATCTAAAGAATCTAAAGAATCTAAAGAATCTAAAGAATCTAAAGAATCTAAAGAATCTAAAGAATCTAAAGAATCTAAAGAATCTAAAGAATCTAAAGAATCTAAAGAATCTAAAGAATCTAAAGAATCTAAAGAATCTAAAGAATCTAAAGAATCTAAAGAATCTAAAGAATCTAAAGAATCTAAGGAATCTAAAGAATCTAAAGAATCTAAAGAATCTAAAGAATCTAAAGAATCTAAAGAATCTAAAGAATCTAAAGAATCTAAAGAATCTAAAGAATCTAAAGAATCTAAAGAATCTAAAGAATCTAAAGAATCTAAAGAATCTAAAGAATCTAAAGAATCTAAAGAATCTAAAGAATCTGAAGAATCTAAAGAATCTAAACGATCTAAAGGATCTAAAGGATTTAAAAGATCTAAAGGATCTAGAGGATCTAAATAATCTAAATAGTCTAAAAGATTTAGAGGATCTAAGAGGATCTAATGGATCTAGAGGATTTAAATAATCTAAATAGTCTAAAAGATCTAGAGGATCTAAAAAATCTAAAGAACCTAAAGAATCTAAAGAATCTAAAGAATCTAAAGAATCTAAAGAATCTAAAGAATCTAAAGAATCTAAAGAATCTAAAGAATCTAAAGAATCTAAAGAATCTAAAGAATCTAAAGAATCTAAAGAATCTAAAGAATCTAAAGAATCTAAAGAATCTAAAGAATCTAAAGAATCTAAAGAATCTAAAGAATCTAAAGAATCTAAAGAATCTAAAGAATCTAAAGAATCTAAAGAATCTAAAGAATCTAAAGAATCTAAAGAATCTAAAGAATCTAAAGAATCTAAAGAATCTAAAGAATCTAAAGAATCTAAAGAATCTAAAGAATCTAAAGAATCTAAAGAATCTAAAGAATCTAAAGAATCTAAAGAATCTAAAGAATCTAAAGAATCTAAAGAATCTAAAGAATCTAAAGAATCTAAAGAATCTAAAGAATCTAAAGAATCTAAAGAATCTAAAGAATCTAAAGAATCTAAAGAATCTAAAGAATCTAAAGAATCTAAAGAATCTAAAGAATCTGAAGGCTCTGAAGGATCTGAAGAATCTGAAAAATCTCAAGAATCTGAAGAATCTGAAAAATCTGAAGAATCTGAAGAATCTGAAGAATCTGAAGAATCTGAAGAATCTGAAGAATCTGAAGAATCTGAAAAATCTAAAGAATCTGAAGAATCTGAAGAATCTGAAGAATCTAAAGAATCTGAAAGAACTAACGGATGTAAGGAAAGAAAATAAAGAATTTAAAAATTTAAAAACTTTGAAAGTACTGTTAAATCAAACATTTAAAATAATAATGAAGCCACAAATTTCAAAATAATTAGAAAAACCATTGAAAAAAATTCAAAAAAATTAATAACTGCAGAAAATTCGTTAAAACTAAAAACCTAAAAAAAATAAGCAATCGCAAGAATTTAGTACTTAAAAAGATATCAAAAATTTCAAAATTTTAACCTAAAATATAAAAATATAAATCTACAAAATGCAGAAGAATTAAAACATCTAAATCTAAAGAATTTAAACAATTTTAAAACTTTAAAAAGTTTGAATCTAAAGAAAATTTCGAGATACTACAAAATGATAAAATTCAGAAAATTTAAATAATCCATAAAATTTTGCAACTTGATTGAATCCAAAAAACAATAACGAATAATACAAAAAACTGACATATTCAAAAAATCAGAAAAATCTAGATAATTTAAAGAATCTAAAGACTATAAAAATAAAAAATAAAATTTAGATTCTTATTTTTTTATTTTCTCAGTATTCTAATTTTTCCGTGTTTTAGTTTTTAAGTTGTATAATTTCTTGGTCTTTTAGTTTCGTAGATTTTTACTTTCTCACATTTTCAGATTTTTTGTTTTTTAGTTTCTTGTTTTTAATTTTTTTTGTTTTTCAGTATTTTAGTTTCTTATTTTCTTAGATTCTTAGTTTCTTAGTTTTTTAGTTTCTTAGTTTTTTAATTTCTTAGTTTCTTAGTTTTTTTGTTTCTTAGATTTTGTAAGTTTCTGAATTTCTTATTTTTTTAGGTTCTCGGTTTTTCGTTTCTTACTTTTTTTATTCTTTATTTTTAATAAGTACTTTTTTTGTTATATAGTTTTTAAGCTTTCTAGTTTACTAATTTATCTAGTTACCCAGTTTTTCTATTTCTTATTTTTTAATTTTTTTAGTTTTATAAATTTTAAGATTCTTAATTATTTACTTTCTAATTTCTCAGTTTTTTAATTTTTACATTTTACTTTTTAAAGTTTTAAGTTTCTTTTTTTGTCTTAGTTTCTTAATTTCTTAGATTCTTACTGATAATAATGATAATCTAACAAATAAGCATCAAATTAACGAATCATTTTTATTCTTAAATTCGAATAACATTCAACCAGATCCCTCCTTCTGGTGTCAGCACCAAGACGTCTGGTTTCATCTTCAAAGGTTCTCTCGTTCTCTCATTCACTGTGAATTTAAAACTTCTAATTAAAAACACCAAAGCTAGCTTCACCTGCAACTGCCCGAAACGCATCCCTAGAAAAAAACATGTACACAACACCCCAACACAGTACAAACATACCGATACAAGTTCGAGGACCCGCTCCAAAGCCTAAAAATGCTCGGCTTTCTCTCCAAGGATCAAATTTCTCAGGATCAGGAAACAATTCTTCGTCGTGATGAATCCCAAGAACTGGAATCACGACTTTTGTGTTCTTCTTCAGAGTTATCTCACCAATCTTGTAATCTTTCACACATTTTCTGTTTAGATAAGCAGCCGGTGGATACTTTCTTAGAGTTTCTGAAACAAGAGCTAAATTTTCTTGGGTTTTTGACTAGAAGCTCGCACCAGTGACAACTTTTTCTAAGAACGTCATTTCTTGGATGGTGTTGTAGCTGATGGTTCCATGCTTTTGGATTTCATTTCTGACTTCTTCTTGGAGCTCGTGGTTCTTACCAAGTTCGTATAGAGCGAAAGAGATGGCCGATGGTGACGTTGATATCCCCGCCAAGAAGAAAATGAAGCACTGAGCTGCTATTTCTTCGGTTTTAAGTAGCGTTCCATCGTCGTTCTTCGCCGTGGCCAACACTTGAAGAAAATCACCACGAGAAATCTTCTTCTTTCTTCGAAGCTCAACAGCTTCTTCCACCACCTCCAAAAAAAACTCAGATGCTTCCTTTGGTACCAAAGCAACGCCGAGCAACTTTCCCAACATCGGGAAATTGTCAACGACGAAACCTTTGACGCGACGAGTCTTCGACCTCTTGAAGATCATGCTTCCAAAGTGTTCAAACAAAGATTTTCCTTCAAAGTCAAGACCAAAGACGCAACTTTCAATGACGTCACGAACGAAGCTTTCAGATAGTTTCTTGATATCAACTACATCTTCGACTTCCACTTTCTTCAGACATCTCAACATCAGTGGAAACATCAACTTCAGTTTGTTCGAAGTAAAGATCGGGTTGAGATTTTTCCGCATGTTCGTCCACTTTGTCCCGCTGGTGTTGAAGATGTGGCAGCTAAGAGGATCGTTTTCGTTGTAGTAGAAGCCACGGTCAGGGAAGTGATCGAAATCTCTCGTCATGATGTTTTTTATGAGGTTTAGGTTGGTAGGAATGAAAAGTGGTGATAGTTGGAAGAAGACACCACAGTAGTTCCAACCTTTAGATTTCGACGTGTTGTAAACATGTTGGAGTTTGATACCGAAGTGTTCGCGGGATGTTGAGAATTGGTGGTGTAAACTTGGGATGTTGTGCCTTTGCCAGTAGGCATAAAACCAGAAGTAGATGGACACTATCACTATAATAATTATGACGAAGACTACAAACATTTCAACAAATTGGCACTAACTTATTGTTAGTTTGATAACTTTTGGCGAAAATTAATTAAATTGTTTTATTCTTATCAGTAGTTTACTTAGATTACATCATAAAAGATCAAGGTTCATAGCTGTTCATGTGGAAGATTATTTTGACTCGTTATTTTTTGTGGACCAAATTTTCGCAAAAATTTTTAAAATTCGTGTGAAATACTTTAGATTTTCAATTTCTCTTTTTTTTCTTTTTTATTCGAATTTAGCAAATTTGGTACTCTTTGTCTTTTTAATCTTCTTATTTTTGGTTTTCAACTTTTTCTTTTAATCTTTTAAGACTTTTAGTTTTAAATCAATTTATTGGCATTTTCTATTTTGATTTTGATTTGTATAAAACACAAAATTTGAAAAAGTAAAAAACTCTGATCGAAATTATGTATACATTTTTTTCAATTTCTTTCTTTTTAATTTTTAAATTGTTTAGTGAAATAGTGTTTCAGTTTTCTGTTCCTTAGTACCTAAATTTATCATCAGTTTTTCAATTTTTCTTAGTTTCTAAATTTCTCAGACTTTTATTTTTTATTGGATTTTTGGCTTCTTTGCTCTATGGCATTTTAGTTTGAACTAATATAGTAGTGTCAGATATTTTCGCTCTTAATTTTGAAGTTTGGTGTTTCAGTTCTTTAGTTGATTAATTCTTAGTATTTTGTTTTTCATTTTCTTAGATTCTTAATGTTTAGTTTCTTGATTCTTTAATTTTTTATTTATTTAATTTCTTAGTTTTTTAGTTATTTAGTAAGATATTATATTTTAGGTAGAGATTCATTGTGATTAGGTTTTTTGGTTACTCAGTTTTTTAGTTTATTGGCCTCTGAGTTTCTGAGATTCTTAGTTTGTTAGTTTATTATTATTTTTAATTTTTTATTTCTTACTTTTTTTAATTCCTTCGTTTCTTAGTTTTCGTATTTTTTTTTAAACGTATAAAATCATTTTAATTTTTTTTTTTTTTTGTATAATAATTTCTTAGTTTTGGTGTCTCAGATTCTTGATCTGTTAGTTTCTTAGTTCATTATTTTCGTAATTTATTAATTTCCTGGTTTTTAGTTTCTTGGTTAATTAGTTTTTTGTTATCTTGGTTTTTATGATTCTTGGTTTCTTATTTTTTTAGTTTCTTAGTTTCTTTGTTTCTTAGTTTTTTAGTTTCTTAGTACTTAATTTCTTCGTACTTTGTTCTTTAAGTTTCTTAAATGTCTTGTTTTTTTAGTTTTGAGGTCTTAACGTCTATTAGTTTGTTGGTTTTTCAGTTTTTTAGTTTTTTAGTTTTTCTAATGTTTTTTAGTTTTAATTTTTTAGTTTTTTGTTTCTTAGTTTGTTAATTTCTAGTTTCATAATTACTTAAATTTTTAGTTTATTTGTTAATTTCTAACAATTAATTTCTAATTTCTTGTTTTTATAAAATATTAGTTCATTAGTGTCTTAGTTTTTTAGTTTTTTAATAATTTGGTTTCTTGGTTTCTTAGATATTGGTTTCTTAGATTCTTAGTTTCTTAATTTCTTAATTTCTTAGTTTCTTGGTTTTTTGGTTTCTTAGTTTCTTGGTTCCTGGGTTTCTTGATTTCTTGGTTTCTTAATTTCTTAGTTTCTTAGTTTCTTAGTTTCTTAGTTTCTTAGTTTTTTAGTTTCTTAATTTCTTAGTTTCTTAGTTTCTTAGTTTCTTAGTTTCTTAGTTTCTTAGTTTCTTAGTTTCTTAGTTTCTTAGTTTCTTAGTTTCTTAGTTTCTTAGTTTCTTGGTTTTTTGGTTTCTTGGTTTCTTAATTTCTTAGTTTCTCAGTTTCTTAGTTTCCTAGTTTTTTAGTTTTTCAAATGATTGGTTTCTTGGTTTCTTGCTTTTTCGATTTCTTGATTTCTTGATTTCTAAGTTTTATTGTTACTTTATTTCAAGTTTTTTAATAATTAGTTTCTTATTTTGTAGCTTTTCAGCTTTTTGCTTGTAAGCTTCTTGGAATAATGTTTTTTTGGGTGTCTTTGTTTTTTAATTTCTTAGATTTTCAATTTATCAGTTTTTATTTTCTTAATTTCCTATTTTCTCTTATTGGCTCAGTAACAACGTTTGTTAATTTTTCAGTTTCCCAGTTTCTTAATTTCTTGTATTTTTTTTTTAATTGTTTCAACTAATGCTTTTTTAGTTTTTAGTTGTTTTTTTCCCATTTAACTCATGTCATCTCTATATCTACCATTATAGCAGCATTTATTTTTTTAGTTTTTAATCTTTTAGTTTCTTTTAGCTTTTTACTTTCTCCGTTTGCTAGTTCCTCAGTTTCTGAGACTCTTTCACCTTATCTGCTTTTTTGTTCTCCATTTGTTACCTTTGTACTTTTTTAGTATTTTTAGTTTATCAATTTCTAATTCTCTCAGTTTTTTAATAGTAAAATTTTTCACTCTAGTAAACTGTCCGTTTTTTTAGCTCTTTAGCCTTTTAGTTCTTCTGTTTCTTATTTATTATTTTCTTATTATCTGTTTTTTCATCGGAAAATTTAGACTGTGCATTTTCTTAAAAATTGAGACTAATTTTTCAATTCCTTAATCTCTGTTAGTAAGTCTGTCAGTTTATCAATTTTTTTTTTAAATTTTAGTTTTTTGCGTTTTTTAGAAAGTAGAAAACAAAACAAAACAGATAAATCAAGACACTAGTAACAAAAACACAAAATAAGAAAAACGGAATAAAAAAAAATAAAGAAGAAAAATTAGAGCAACTGACGACGGATAGATAAGCAGTCCGCAAGTCTCAAGGCAAATGTAACGATTTTCTATATCGCATTACTCCAACTATTTATTAATCAGAGATCAATAATTTCGCTATAGCCACGTAGTCGCCACTTGAACTCTGTGAAACCCACATCTGAAAATGTCTCTTTCTCTCGACCGTTGGGTTGGCAAAATCGCCGTCGTAACCGGCGCCAGCTCCGGAATCGGGGCCGCAATTTCCGAGTTCCTCGTCGACAAAGGACTTATCGTGAGCCCCGACACCCATTTTTCCTTCCCCATCAAACCCAAATTTTTTCAAGGTTGTCGGTCTAGCTCGCCGCATCGAGCTCATCGAAGAAAGAGCCGGCCAACTCGCAGACAGACCCGGCAAACTTTACGGAGTCAAAGTCGACATCCGCAAGGAAGAAGAAGTAATTTGTGCCTTCGAATGGATAGCTAGAAACCTCGGGCACGTTCACATCCTCATCAACAACGCCGGCGTTGTCGTGTCTGATGGTCTCTGGAACGGTGACGGTGACAACTGGAAGAAAGTCATGGAAGTTAATATTTTCGGGCTTTGTATTGCTACGAGGGAAGCCGTGCAAGTAATGAAAGAAAATGGGATCAACGGACATATTATTCATATTAATAGCGTCGCTGGACTCAAAGTGCCTCCTATTCCAGAGTTGAATGTCTATGCGGGGACGAAATACGCGGTTACGGCCCTGGCAGAAACTTTAAAACAGGAGTTTCTCGAGCTCGGGTTGAAGATTAAGATCACGGTGAGAATTGTTGGAATTTGACGCAGAAATAACGATTTGTTTTAGAATTTGTGTCCGGGTTTTGTAGCCACTGAGATGACCAGTTTGAACCCGAATTTAACCGAAGAGCGGAAAGAACTTCTTCAGAAGAATCCCATGTTAAAACCGGAAGACATAGCGGAAACGATTGGATATATTTTGTCAACTCCTGAGCGAATCCAAGTATGAATCTAACATTTTTTTGGCGCTCGCTGATGTTTTTTTTTCAGATTAATCAGCTGGTTATAACTCCAACCGGAGAAGTTGTTTAGATTAGAAATAGAAAAATTTTCACTTCTCGATAACATTTCTTCTTCACTGCTTAGCCACGTGACTACTGCTTTTGGTGTTTTCAATTTTTTTTATAAGTATAGCCGTTGTTAGATGTCACCAAATTCTGTGGTTCTGTTTTTCCAAAATGTCTCCTACTTCTCCAGACACTTTCTAAATTATTTGTGATAAGATAATCAATGCAAATCGCACTAAAATAAAAATACATATTTATTCAAATCGATAAGTCCACTTAATCAATGATTTATCAAAATTATTTCACAGACTTGGAAGATGAACGAAACAATTTTGGTTGCATAAGTTAACAAATTTTGCTAACTCAACAACATAAAGAATCGTAAAACAGTGTCATAATGCATGAAATTATGAAACTGTTTTCGGTGTCATAGTGGAGTTAATCATAGATTTAGTAATTATTGTACTTGAAGTAGAAGACAAACTAGTTAGATGCACACACTTTAATTTGCACAAATTTACAAATCTGACAGTTTGTTTACTATTTGACAATCGAGACAAATTAATTGTAACCACACGAAGTGAATACGACACTGTATTTTTGGTTGCATAAGCAACGCAATTTTGCTCAACAATTCGACAATGAAGCACTAAAAACAGCATTGCAATGAATCAAATTGTAAAACTGTTTTCCGTGTTATAATGAAGCTTTGCAAACAAAAACTTTTAATGTTAGTGGTAATGTGAAATAAATTCTTAATTAATTATAAGGTATTAAACATTTGTCATTTTTTAGGTTATTGTTAACACAGTAAAAATTTTCTTCAAATAGAAGATTTTTGTAGAAAATTGAAGTTAATTTTCCTTTTTGGTTTATCAATTTTTCAGTTTTTATTGGGATTTTCAGCTTCTTAATTGTCAAATTACTTAATTTCCAGGTTTTAATAGTCGAAAATTTGTTTATTGAAAAAATTATATTAAAAATTATATTGATTTATTCAGTACTTTTTTGTTACGTCTCAGTAGGTTAATTTTGTTTTATACTGTTTTGTTTATTTTTAGTTTTTTATTTTATTTGTTTCTTACATCTTTGTTCGATTTTTGTTGTCTTTCTTTCTTATTTATTTTTGTTTTGTAGATTCTCTGTTTTTCACTGTTTGTTTTTTCAAGTCTTTTGTTTGTGAGGCTATTAATTTTTTCTCTTCCCAATTTTTAATTTTTTTATTTAATAATTTTTTGTAATTTAATTTTTGAGTTTATCTTTTTTTTTTTGTTTTTAAATTTTTAATATTTACCTTATGGATATTAGTTTTACAATTTTTTTCAGTTTTTTGTTTCTCATCTATTTATTTTGTGTTCAGTCGTTGATCGATTTAGCTTCTTCCAATCTTTTGCGGTTATTGCAGTCTTTTACTTTCTTAGCATTTTGATTTTTAGTTCTTTGAGAATTGCAATCTTTAGTTATTAATATTTTTATTTTTTACTTTTTTATTTGTTAGTTACTTAGTCTCTTAGTTTTTTAATTTTTGGTTTCTTGGTTTCTTCGTGCATTTGTTTCTTAGTATTTTAGTTTCTTAGTTTCTGAACTATTTAGTTTGTTTTACAATTTTATAGTTTCTTAGTTTATAGTTTCTTACTTTGTTAGTTTTTAATTTCTTACTTTCTTAGTTTTTTAATTTCATCGTTTTTGATTTCTCATTTTCTAAGTTTTTTACTTACTAAGTTTTTTAGTTTCTTCATATTTTTTTTTTTGGGGTTTTGGTATTTTAGATTCTTAGATATTGGTCTCCATCCAATGTATTTAACTTTTTTGTTTTGAGGCTTCTTAGTTTCTCAGTTTCTTAGTTTCTCAGTTTCTTAGTTTCTTAGTTTCTTAGTTTCTTAGTTTCTTAGTTTTTACCTTTTTAGTCCTTTAGCTTTTTCGTTTCTTAGTTCCTTAATCTCTCACTTTCTTTCTTAGTTTCTTGGTTTATAATTTCTTAGTTTCTTAGTTTCTTAGTTTCTTAGTTTTTTAGTTTCTTAGTTTTTACCTTTTTAGTCTTTTAGTTTTTTCGTTTCTT
The DNA here is from genome assembly GCA_030157275.1 of Cynaeus angustus. Classification (NCBI taxonomy): domain Eukaryota; kingdom Metazoa; phylum Arthropoda; class Insecta; order Coleoptera; family Tenebrionidae; genus Cynaeus; species Cynaeus angustus. The sequence continues at coordinate 2,703,748 of CM058065.1, forward strand.
AGTTCCTTAATCTCTCACTTTCTTTCTTAGTTTTTTGGTTTATTAGTTTCTTAGATTCCTAATTTCTTAGTTTCTTAGTTTCTTAGTTTCTTAGTTTCTTAGTTTCTTAGTTTCTTAGTTTCTCAGTTTCTCAGTTTCTTAGTTTCTTAGTTTCTTAGTTTCTTAGTTTTTACCTTTTTAGTCCTTTAGCTTTTTCGTTTCTTAGTTCCTTAATCTCTCACTTTCTTTCTTAGTTTCTTGGTTTATAATTTCTTAGTTTCTTAGTTTCTTAGTTTCTTAGTTTTTTAGTTTCTTAGTTTTTACCTTTTTAGTCTTTTAGTTTTTTCGTTTCTTAGTTCCTTAATCTCTCACTTTCTTTCTTAGTTTTTTGGTTTATTAGTTTCTTAGATTCCTAATTTCTTAGTTTCTTAGTTTCTTAGTTTTTAGCTTTTTAGCTTCTTAGTTTTAGTTTCTCAGCTTTTTAGTTTTTTAGTCTCTTAGCTTCTTAGTTACGTAATTTCTCAGCTTCTTAGTTTCTTACTTTCTAGTTTCTTAGTTTCTCAGTTTCTTAGTTTCTTAGTTTCTTAGTTTCTTAGTTTCTTAGTTTCTTAGTTTCTTAGTTTCTTAGTTTTTACTTTTTTAGTCCTTTAGTTTTTTGTTTCTTAGTTCCTTAATCTCTCACTTTCTTTCTTAGTTTCTTGGTTTATTAGTTTCTTAGTTTCTTAGTTTCTTAGATTCCTAATTTCTTAGTTTCTTAGTTTCTCAGTTTCTTAGTTTCTTAGTTTCTTAGTTTCTTAGTTTCTTAGTTTTTACCTTTTTAGTCCTTTAGCTTTTTCGTTTCTTAGTTCCTTAATCTCTCACTTTCTTTCTTAGTTTCTTGGTTTATAATTTCTTAGTTTCTTAGTTTCTTAGTTTCTTAGTTTTTTAGTTTCTTAGTTTTTACCTTTTTAGTCTTTTAGTTTTTTCGTTTCTTAGTTCCTTAATCTCTCACTTTCTTTCTTAGTTTTTTGGTTTATTAGTTTCTTAGATTCCTAATTTCTTAGTTTCTTAGTTTCTTAGTTTCTTAGTTTCTTAGTTTCTTAGTTTCTTAGTTTCTCAGTTTCTCAGTTTCTTAGTTTCTTAGTTTCTTAGTTTCTTAGTTTTTACCTTTTTAGTCCTTTAGCTTTTTCGTTTCTTAGTTCCTTAATCTCTCACTTTCTTTCTTAGTTTCTTGGTTTATAATTTCTTAGTTTCTTAGTTTCTTAGTTTCTTAGTTTTTTAGTTTCTTAGTTTTTACCTTTTTAGTCTTTTAGTTTTTTCGTTTCTTAGTTCCTTAATCTCTCACTTTCTTTCTTAGTTTTTTGGTTTATTAGTTTCTTAGATTCCTAATTTCTTAGTTTCTTAGTTTCTTAGTTTTTAGCTTTTTAGCTTCTTAGTTTTAGTTTCTCAGCTTTTTAGTTTTTTAGTCTCTTAGCTTCTTAGTTACGTAATTTCTCAGCTTCTTAGTTTCTTACTTTCTAGTTTCTTAGTTTCTCAGTTTCTTAGTTTCTTAGTTTCTTAGTTTCTTAGTTTCTTAGTTTCTTAGTTTCTTAGTTTCTTAGTTTTTACTTTTTTAGTCCTTTAGTTTTTTGTTTCTTAGTTCCTTAATCTCTCACTTTCTTTCTTAGTTTCTTGGTTTATTAGTTTCTTAGTTTCTTAGTTTCTTAGATTCCTAATTTCTTAGTTTCTTAGTTCCTTAGTTTCTTAGTTTCTCACTTTTTTAGTTTCTTAGTTTTTAGCTTTTTAGCTTCTTAGTTTTAGTTTCTCAGCTTTTTAGTTTTTTAGTCTTTTAGCTTCTTAGTTACGTAATTTCTCAGTTTCTTAGTTTCTTAGTTTCTAGTTTCTTAATTTCTTAGTTTATTAGTTTCTTAGTTTCTTAGTTTCTTAGTTTCTTAGTTTCTTAGTTTCTTAGTTTCTTAGTTTTTTAGATTTTTAGTTTCTTAGTTTCTTAGTTTCTTAGTTTCTAAATTTCAAATTTTTCAAGATTTTTATTTTCCAAGTTTCGTAATATTTCAATTTTTTAGTTCTTCAGTTTTAGTTATATTACCAAACATTTCTAGATTTAAGATTTTCTCTTAAACTGTATTTTATTTCTTAGTTGATTTATTTTGTTTTTCACTTTGTTTCACAGTTTTATTTTCTGTTTTCTTTTTGTTTTGCGTTTTTTTATCTTTAACATTTTTTGTTTTATCGTTTTTATTTTTTTAGATTTTTCGAGTTTAAAACTATTAGTTTATTAATATTTTCAAAATTTACAAAACTCTTTTTTCCTTCCTTTCTCAGTTTTTCCATAGAAATTTTCTCAGTAATTATGATATTTCAGTATCGTGATCTGTATTTTGAAATGTTCTCACTTTTTAGTTAGTTTTCGTTTAATTTTTTTTAGTTATTAGTTTTCCAATTCAGTTAGTTTCTTAGTTTCCCAGTTTTTAGTTTTCTACTTGCTCAGTTTCTCAGTTTCAGAGTTTTTAAGATTCTTATTTCCTTTTTTTTTTCTTTATTGGATTTTTAGTTTTTTTGTTTCTTGACTTCCTAATTTCCAAAATTTTTAACTCTACGATTTGTGTACTACTTTCCTGAGATAAAAAATAAATATCAATCTTTTCACTACTTTTAGCACTCTTTAAAATTTAGCATTTCTAAAATTTGAAATTTTGGCCATTTTAAATTTAGATTTGTTTAATTTTTTTTGGAACTTTTATATTTTAAAACGTACATTAATTTCAGCATATTCCTTATTCGATTTCTGATTCAAAAAATTATATATAAAAAATATAAAAAATTAAAACTATAAAATCGAAAATAAAATCAAGTCTTCTTGGATTTTCGGTTTCTTGCATTTTTTCTTTTTTAGTTGCCCAATTTCTTAGTTTCTCAGTTCTTCATTTTTTTTTAGCTTTTTCTCTTCACATAATTTTTCATTTTTTTAAGTTTTCAGTTATTTAGTATAATTTTTTTCAAAAAGTTTGTCCGTCAGCTTTTCAGTTTTTTTTTACCTTCTTAAGTTTTTGGTTTACTTTCAGTCCTTTTGGCTTTTTATCTCCGTTTCTGGGTTTCTTAGTTTCTCGTCTTTTCGCTTTTTGCTAAAATTTTACCGAAACGACAAAATGTCTATATTGTTATCTAAACATAATTTCAAAAATTGAACAAAATTTAATAAATAAAGAAAAAAAGAAAATTTTGCTCTTAAATTCTTAAATTGAAAGTTTCTTATCCAAAATACATTTTTTTGTAACTAACATGGCCTCCCACGCCCATTTATCGTAACCACAATAAAAAATCTTCACACTCTCTGTGCATCCAACCAAATTTCGCCTTCAGCAGCTAGGACCATACTCGTCGGCTTGTAAACAATCGGCTCCTTCGTCTTCTTGTTCACTGTCACCTTAAAGTTCTTCAGAATAGAAGCCAAACCCATCTTCGACTGAAGCAGCCCGAATCTCATTCCTGAAGACACACTTTGGTCATCAACAAAAGAAAAACTTTTTTCCCAACTCACCTATACAGTTTCTTGGTCCTTCACCAAAAGGTAAGTATGCGTAGTGGTGTCTTAGTTTCTTCTTCTCGTCGCTAAACCTCTCAGGATCAAACTTTTCAGGATCAGGATAATAATCTTCGTCGTAGTGGATACCAAGAATGGACACCATGACTGTAGTTCCTTTATTTATGACGAGGTCTTCGTCTGGTACTTTGTAGTCTTTGACACACTTCCGGTTAGTTAGAGCTCCAGGAGGGTGCATTCTTAGAGTTTCTGGAAGAAAGACTTAGAATATGACGTCTCATCTAATCCGACTTACCGTCGATCACTTGGGACAAGTATTTCATGTCTTGGATGGCATCATAGGTCATTTTTCCATGGTCCGCCAAAACCCTCTTAATCTCCTCTCTGAGTTTGTCTTGAACATCTTGATTCTTTGCGAGCTCGTACAGAGCAAAAGACATCAAAGTGGAGGACGTCTCGAAGCCAGCGGCGAAGAAAACAATACACTGAGACGCGACTTCGTCGAAAGTCAGCGGTTTTCCGTCGTGGTCACCAGAATCGACTTTGTTCTTCAGATTGATCATCAGCTGCATGAAATCGTTGCGAATGTAGTTGTTCTTTTCCCGATACTCGATAGTTTTTTCGACCATGCTGTTTATGAACTCAACGACATCTTGCTTCTGGAGACGAAGATTCAAAAAAGTGGCAATGTTCGGAAAAATCGTGGCGAAGAGACGTTTCAGACTCTCAAACTTTGTCGCACTGAACATTCTTCGTCCGAACCGTCGGAACTCGGAATCTTCGTCTTCGAGGGCGTTGCACTCCAGACCAAAAGCGCAAGAACCGATAATGTTAGTCGTGAAGCAAGCTAAAACTTCTTTGATGTCGATGGGCTGTTTCTTCTTACATTCTTCCTCCATGCGCTTCTCTAGATCGTTTTGGCACTCTGCCATCACTTGGAACATCATCTTCATCTTCCCGGAAGTGAAGGTTGGGGTTAGTTTCGTTCTCATGTTTCTCCAGCGGCCTCCTCGGAGCGACACAAGATGTGCTTGAAGTGGTTCTTTCTCATTGACGTAAAAGTCTCGATCGGCGAAGTACTGGAAGTCTTTGGTGAGGATGTTACGCACGTAGTCTAGGTCAGTAACGAAATAAATCGGTTTGTCGTACATGAAGAATCCTCCATGTTTCCATCCACGGCTCTTCATCTCATTATAAAGCTTTTGAAGGCCGACGCTAACGTGCTCTTTGCCTTTCATTACGTTGGTGAGGTTACCGAAAGGAATTTGCGGTTCAAGGTAAGGGACATTTTTCTTTTGCCAGTACTGGTAGGTCCTTTTGAAGTAGCTGATGAAAACCACGAAGAGTGTCACTAAAAAAATAATAAAATTGCCGAATAGCGTGTCTGTGATAAACATGTTGACCAATCAGCGATCTGAACTTGACTGTAGGCTAAATTATCTATTTTGTTACGAGATTATTTAGATAGTGGGGAGTTGCGTCATTGAACGCAGAAGCGATGACAGGAAACCATCCTATCATCCCACTTGCTTGCATGTTATCTATCCACTCAAATAAAGTACTTGGTCAACATATACGTCCCAGCCTATAACCCATGTAATTATTAAGTTATATATACGATTTTTTTTACATAAACACAGTAATCAAAATGAATCTGAATCGAAGTTGGCGTCGTAAATTTTCGTGAAATTTTGTAAAGTTGTTTACATTAAGGACACCAAAACACATACACCAAGAACTTTTATCATTTTAAATGAAACTGGAGAAGTTAATTGTATTACACTAAAATTCGATTTTTTTTTATTTTATGATAACAATCCAGTCGGAACCAACACAAATCCCGAGAAAAATTGCAAGCTACTTGAAGCTACCCAAAGCTGATCAGTTCACGGAGTATTTTTTCCGGAGGACGTCTGCCACAATTTTGGCGGATAGTGGTGCCGACATTAGGGCGCAAAACACGGAGATTGCAAAAGTGATGATGTTGCGAAAGAGTATGTGGCAGATTCTATAGAAAATTAAAAAAAAATGTCTAAATGCTTGGATCATTTCAAATTTTCTAAATTAACCCATTTTTCGAGTTCTTAAAATTCGGATTTTTTTTTTGTCGGATTTTTAATTTCTCACATCTTCAAATATTTAGATTTACTTAGATATTTTTTTTGTTTGATGTCTTCATTTTCTTTAGTTCACTAATTCGCTTAGTTTTTCGGGTTTCCAGTTGCCCAGTTTTCATTTGTATCTTTGTTTTTTTTAGTTTTTCCTCTACGGTTGATCAGTTTGTTAATTTTCCAAATTCTCAGTTTATCGTTTCCACATTTTGTTTCCTATTTTTTTAAATCTTTAGTTTTTCGGTTCTTTTCTCATTTTTTTTATTTTTTATTTATAATTTTTTATAATTAATTAATTTAAATGTTTTTTTTTAATTTCCCTGTTTATCTATATCACTTTTTTTTCATGTTCAATTTTTCAATTTGCCAGTCTTCTCTCTTAATTCTGTGGTCTTTCATTTTCTCTTTCTCAGTTTTCCAGTTTTTTTTTTCAATCAATTTATCAGTTTTTCAAGTTTCTCATTTTTGATTTTTATCAATTTCTCACGCTTTAAGTCTTTTCTCAATTTTTCAGTGTTTTACTTTTTTAAGCATTTTCAAAATTTTAATTTAGTTACTTTCCCAAATTTTTAATTACTTCGTTTCTGAGTTTCTCAGGTTTTTTGTTTGTCAGTTTTTTAGAGTTATTCAGTTTCCCAGTTTGTCAATTTCGTAGTTTTGGAGTTTTTAGTTCTTTAGCCAACAAAGACATTATCAAATTATCCGTTTTCTCACATTTCTACTTTTTTTATTTGTCAGTTTCGCTGTTTTTGAAACGTTTCTCACAATTTTATAATTTACTTTTTCTATATTAAATTTTTTAGTTCCTTAGCTTTTTAGTTTTTAGTTTTTAGTTCCTTTAGCTATTTGTGTACCAAGGCGGTAAAGACGATGCTTTTCTGATGTTTGGAAAACCAGTACAATGAGACAAAAAAATGTCTCGATGAGTGTCAAAAATTGAGGTTTAGTGGGCAAAGAATATTTTGACAGGTGAGTCCATAAAGTTAATCGGTTTCAAAAGTGTTATTCTCTCCCTAAAGTATATTTTGACAGATGAATCTATAAAAATCACTTTTGTGGCCGCGAAAGAGTCTGTAAAGTAAACGTATATAAAGTGGTCGACCAAAAAACTGTTCAAAAATAATGTTCAACATGCCCAGAAAGAATTAAACTCAAAAAGCTTTTTATCTCAAATTCAGACAAAATTTTCTGAAATTTAACAAAAAATATTTGGTAGTATAAAAACAAAAAAAAAATCACAAATATTTTTATTCTCTGGATTGAGATTAAAAAATTGATTGTTTAAAAATGTGAAAAAAATATAATACACTTTGAACTTAGTTTATAGGGTAGCTTAAATTTTATCTAAATCTAGTGACTTTTGTAAGATAAGCGGTCTTAAATTTATTTACAATCATAATCCTCACTTTTCAAGGATTTCCTGCAAAGTTCATTAAAGTTTATTTTTGGGCAAATGACAGGGTAGTGTTAACTAGATTTTTTGAGTTTTCCAAGTTTTTGTACATATTCCAAATTTTTGCATCTATAGAGCATTTTGATGTCTCCTTAGAGTTTTTTTATTTTTTGTTTTTTCTTGTTGTTTAGAGTCGACTGGAACGAATGTCTTATCGCCTGTGGTAACAATTATCAGCACAGATAACAGAGCACTGTTACAGGGCCGAACTAAAAATTAATTTAAAAAAAGAGGAGAAAAGAAGAAGAAGAATTTAACAAAAGTAAAAGAACAATGTTAAAATAATAATCAACTATAAACCAAAACTACGAGAGAAACGAAAGAGGTCAAAGAAAACCACAAGAGTATAGAAAAAAATTGAAAAACGTAAAAAAAGTGAAAAAAGCAAAAGAAAAACTACCAACACAGAATAAAGCACTATTACAGTGCCGGACTAAAAATTAATTTAAGAAAAAGGAAGAAAAGAAGAAGGTGCCCCATTTAACAAAAGTAAAAGAAAAATGTTAAAATAATAATCAACTATAAACCAAAACTACGAGAGAAACGAAAGAGGTCAAAGAAAACCACAAGAGTGTAGAAAAAAATGAAAAACGTTAAAAAAGTGAAAAAAGCAAAAGAAAAACTACCACCACAGAACAGAGCACTGATATAGTGCCGGACTAAAAATTAATTTAAAAAAGAGGAGAAAAGAAGAAGGTGCCACATTTAACAAAAGTAAAAGAACAATGTCAAAATAATAATCAACTAAAAACGAAAACTATGAGAGAAACAAAAGAGGTCAAAGAAAACCACAAGAGTGTAGAAAAAAATTGAAAGACGTTAAAAAAGTGAAAGAAGCAAAAGAAAAACTACCAACACAGAACAAAGCACTGTTACAGTGCCGGACTAAAAATTAATTTAAGAAAGGAGGAGAAAAGAAGAAAGTGCCACATTTAAGAAAAGTAAAAGAACAATATCAAAATAATAATCAATTAAAAACCAAAACTACGAGAGAAACGAAAGAGGTCAAAGAAAACCACAAGAGTGTAGAAAAAAATTGAAAAACGTAAAAAAAGTGAAAAAAGCAAAAGAAAAACGACCAACACAGAACAGGGCACTGTTACAGTGCCGGACTAAAAATTAATGTAAGAAAGGAGGAGAAAAGAAGAAGGTACCACATTTAAGAAAAGTAAAAGAACAATGTCAAAATAATAATCAACTAAAAACCAAAACTACGAGAGAAACGAAAAAGGTCAAAGAAAACCACAAGAGTGTAGAAAAAAAATTGAAAAATGTAAAAAAAGTGAAAAAAATCAAAAGAAAAACTACCAACACAGAACAGAGCACTGTTACAGTGCCGGACTAAAAATTAATTTAAAAAAAGAGGAGAAAAGAAGAAGGTACCACATTTAACAAAAGTAAAAGAATGTCAAAATAATAATCAACTAAAAACCAAAACCACGAGAGAAACGAAAGAGGTGAAAGGAAACCACAAAAGTGTAGAAAAAAAATGAAAAACGTTAAAAAAGTGAAAAAAGCAAAAGAAAAACTACCAGACCAGAACAGAGCACTGTTACAGTATCGGACTACACAAAAAACACACGAAACAGAAAAATTAAAATTCGAAGCGAAAGAAATAAAAAAACTAAAAAGAGTACCAAAAAAAGGGCTGAAAAATTCACGAAAAGAGAATAAAGCGAAACATGATAACTAGCCAATATCGGGAGAGAATGAAAAAATACTATTACCAGATAGATGGTGTCCTTGTTTTTCTGGGAATACTAATTTTATGTAATTCCTTAAATTGTCGGTGCAAGTAGGAAAAAAATTCCCAAATTTATTTATAAATTCTTGAAGTATCTAAATTATTTAAATTTCTTAGATTTTCACAGATTTAACTTGAACATACTCAGATTATTTAATCAGATTTAATTAAATATTTTATCAATATTTACAAACAAAAAACTTTATTTTCCCAAGAAAAAAATTTAAAATAATCATAATAAAAAAAATGTCCTTCATTTTTATAGTAATAATAATTCTTCTATACGATTATAGTCGAAATATGTTATATGACGGATCTAATTTACACTTCTTTAAAAGAACGCATTTGTTTTTCAATATGATTTTATTCTTCGTCTCTATTTCTTTGTTTTTGTGTTTTTCAGTTTTACTGTAACTATTTCTTTATTATAACACAGTTTTTTTTATGTTTTTTGCATTCTTCTCTATAAAATTTTCACTTGTTTTTTTTCGATTTTTTTATGTTGTTTTCACTTTTTTGCATTTTTTTTTTGAAAAGTTTTATACTTTTTTTTTTGTATTTCTGATTATTTCTCGTATCTTTTATCCGTGCTTTTGACGTTTTGTGGAGTCGTTCTTATCAGTCGTTTACTCTTTTTAAATATTTTCACCAACTTTCCTTATCTATTTTCAATGTTTGATTGTGATGAATTGTTTCAAAAATTTTAAAAAAGTGTGAAGATAAATTTTAGAGATTTAAAAAAAATATAATTTTTATTCTTTAAAAATATAAGAACGTAAATTGTAAAAATGTAAAAATTTAAAAATTAAAATAGCTATTTATGTATAAAAGCCGTAAAAACGATATTTTTTGGAAGAGACAGATTTGGGTCACTTTCGCAGAGATACAAAAATTCGTCCTACGGCTGAAGTGCATACAAAATTTTTTGACTTTTCGAGTAGCACTTATCTTTTGCGATAAGAATTATCAAGACAGAACATCGCCAGAACCTGTAAATAGTTTCATCACGACAATTCGTAACCAAGGTTGGTTAACACTTCTCGTACAAGATGGTGCTGTCATTCGAAAGATGGGTCGGCAAAGTCGCGGTGGTGACCGGAGCAAGCTCTGGAATCGGAGAATCCATCGCCGAGTTTTTGGTCGAAAAAGGACTAATAGTAAGTAAAATAAAAAAAATCACAGCAAACACTAACAATTTCCAGGTCGCTGGTTTAGCAAGACGCGCCGAGCGCATCGAAGCAAAAGCCCAGCAACTTTCAGGAAAACCCGGAAAACTCGTCGCTGTCAAAACTGACATAAGCAAAGAAGAAGACATTGTCAACGCGTTCAAATGGGTCGAAGACAATCTCGGGCATGTCCACATTCTTATTAACAATGCCGGTGTTGCTAAAGAGAATCTTCTATCGAATGGAGATGCGGAAGTTTGGAGGACGACTTTCGACGTCAACGTCTTGGGGTTGTCTATTGCGACAAGGGAAGCAGTGAAGAGTATGACAGCGAATGGTGTCAACGGTCATATTATCCACATTAACAGCGTTTGTGGTCATAAAATTGTTAACTATCCTGGCATCAATGTGTACACTGCGAGTAAATATGCAGTGACTGCTTTGGCGGAGACGCTAAGACATGAATTGATCGCTGCCAACTCAAAGATCAAAGTCACTGTAAATTTAAATGAGGAAGGTCAAAGTCTGAAAATTTAACATTACTTTTTCAGAGTTTAAGTCCGGGTTTGGTCATCAGCGAGATGACAACTCTCAACACCGAGTTTAGTGAAAGTCGTCAACAGGTGTTGAAGACTCTGCCCATTTTGAAGAGTGAGAACATAGCAGAAGCTGTTGGTTACGTTTTGTCTACTCCTGAAAATGTTTTGGTGAGGTTTTTTATCCAGAGAATTTTTGCTAATTTTGATTTTTAGATTAAAGAACTGACGATCACACCTGTTGGAGAATAATTTTTTTTTTATGTTAAATTTTACTTTTATCTGGTTTAGGGTTTCAAGCATATGATAAGCTTTGTTTACTACTACAAGAATAGCAAATAAAAGAAATGAGACAGTTATTTTTTTATTCCTTATCTTCCCCAAGACATTGTTTGTTTACCGCTCGGTAAACTTCTTATCTTTTGGATTAGAAATTTTTTTCATTTATCGTTGCGATTATAGAAAAAATCTTGTATGTGATTCGAGTACAAACTTGTAGGCGATTGAGAGAAAAAAAAAGTGTTAAAAAAGAAGAAGAAAAGAAAAGAAAAGAAAAGAATTAAAAAATCTAAAAGATGAAAAAATTACAAATTGTTATCAAAAAGAAAACAATTCAATGGATCTAGAAGATCCATTTTTTTAATTTTTTTATCTTTCATATTTCACTTTTTTATACACTTTCTTCATTTACTTTCTTCTTTTGCTATTTATCTTCTTTCATTCGTAGACTTTCCTTTGATTTCTTCATTCTGTTCTCATCGTTTTTGCTTTTTGTACTTTTTTGCACTTCTTCTGTACTATTTTAACTGTCTATTTTTAATCTTTTTTTGGTAAATGGTTTCAGTTTTAACTTTCTTAATTTGTTAATTTTTTTATTTTAGTTTTTCTAATTGGCTCTAACTGCTATGTTGGTAAGTTTTTTATATAATTCTTCGTCATATTTCTATATTATTTTTCATTTTTTTTCAGATTTTTACTAATCTTGTGATAATATTTTCTATTCAAGTTTCTCGTGATTTTATTCTCATCTTTGTTGTCATTTTTGTATTTTAGTATCTACTTTCGTACTTTTTTGCGGACTACTTCCACACAATTTTAATTGTCTTTTTTGTAATTACTTTTAGTATAAACTTTTTTTCTAATTTGTTCATTTTTTTTTAGTTTTATTTTTTATTCTACCTACATTGTTTGATTATTTTGTTTTGCTTTGTTCAATTTTTGTCGTACATTTTTCAGTTTTTTGTTGTTTTTTTTTTAGTTTTCTTTTATTTGTAAATATTCTATTCTAGTTTCTCACGATTTTCTTGTCATCTTTGTTTTATTTTTCCTTGCTTTTAGTACTTTTGGCAAATAATTTTCGCTCCATACTAATACCAAAAATTAAAAATCTGAAAGATACAAAAAATGGGAAAAACTAATTATTGCCAAAAAATATAAAAAAAAGTCCAAGTGGATCTAGTAGATTAAAAACTTTTTTTTCTTTTTACTCTTTCACCTTTTACATTTTACTACTTTTATCCACTTTTTTATTTATTTTTACGTTGTCTTTTTAATGTATAGAATTTCTTCTGATTCCACCTAGTTTTACAATGTTTTTATCCAAATTTTTGTCATTTTCTTCTTCTTCTTCTTTGTCATTGTTCTTGCTTTTTACATCTTTTTTTCCCATCAATTATTTCTGTTTTCTATTTAATTCGCTTTACCTATTATGTTGTTAAGTTCTTTTTTTTATATATAATTTTACAGTTTTTCTATATTCATTGTTTATCTTGTTTTTTATTTTTTGGGTTTCTCAGATCTTTTCTCTTTTTTTCATTTTGTTTTATTTTTTTCAGCTTTAAAAATTTTGCAATAAAAATGCACAAAAAAAGTAAAAAGATTAAATTTAAAAAAAATATGACAAATTCCAATTTTATTTTCTACTGTCTTTTGTATTTTATTTGTTTTGTCTATGTTCTTGTTTAATTTTATTTCTTTTTGTTAATATTCTTTAATTCGTGTAGATTTTTCTCTGATTTGGGCAGTCTTACAGTATTTTCCATTCACATTTTTTGCGATTTTGCTTTCTTCCTTGTTCTCTTTTTTTGTTTTGCTTTTAGTACTTTTTGGCAGATGATTCCGGCTCCATATTAACTAGCTACTTCATCTCTTTTTGACAATTGTATCCGGGTTCGACTATTTTCCCAATTTTTCATTTTTTCGTCATTATTTCTTGTTGTCTCTTTTATTCTCTCTAACTCATCTGTTGCTTTTTTATTTCTTTCATTGACTACATGCCATGTTTTGCTTTTTCACTCTTTCTTCCTTATTTCAGTTTTTTTACTCTTTTTAGTTATTTTTATTTCTTTTACTTCGAATATTAATTTTTCTGTTTCGTGTGTTTTTTATGTAGTCGTGACTTTTCTTTCCTTTTTTCTTTCTAATTAATCCGGCACTATAACCGTGCTCTGTTCTGTCTTGATAGTTCATGGACCACAAAAGGTAAGTTCCATCCAAAAAAGAAAAGTTAAAAAGCTTAAAAAATCTTAAAAAATGTAAAAAAAATCCAAAACGAATAATAATATTAAAAATTTTAATGATTCTGAAAAGCCAATAGAAAAATTCTAAGAAGTACTAGAATTTGAAGCATTCTAACGATCTGTTACAATAAAACTTTGAAACAAATGAGAGGACTCTTAATATGGAAATTTTTCTAAACCTTTATATCTTACACTCTGCATCTTAGATTTTGTTATCATTGGCAACTTTCAAAAAATTTTGTACGGCTGAAAAAATTCAGCCGTAAAGACGAATTTTTGTATAGCTGCGAGAGTGCTCAAAAACGTGTCTTTTAAAAAAAAATATGACTTTTACGTCTATACATAACTAGCTATTTTGATTTTGAAAGTTTCAATAGAATCAAAAAAATTCTAAAAAATGAATTAAAAACCTCAAAAAATCTACTACGTTATGGGAAAAAAATTGCACTGGCGCAGTAATACAAAAATTCGTCTTTACGGCTAAAGTGCATTCAATTTTTTTTAAAAGTTGCAAAAAATAACAAAATCTAAGATGCAGAGTGTAAGATGTAAGATCGAATTTTAGTTTATAAAGTATATTTTAACAAAAGAGCCTATAAAATTCATCATTACAGCCGCAAAACTGTCCATAAAATAAACTTTTAAGTGGTCGCTTAAAAAAATGTTTAAAAATAATGTACGGTTTTTCAGCTATTTGGTATTCTAACATTCTTCTTTTTATATGGATTTTCTTGATTTTTAACTTGGTCAAATTGTTTTTGGTCTTCGCATTTGTTCTAAAGTTTTATTCTCGTAGACAGTTTAGGTGTTTCAAATTTTTGTTAGAATTTTTGTTTTGGTTGTTTATTTTTATTGAAATTTCTAATGCTCTTATTCTTTTAGGAGGATTTTTACTTTTTTTAAATTCTTTGGCTTTTCTTTCATTTTTTACAGTCAACGAGATCTTATCTCGTACGATGAGAACTACCAACACAGAACACACCATTGTTACAGTGCATGACGAAATTAATTACAAAGTAATAGAAAAGAATAGTGGGTACTACATGAAACAAAGAAATTAATATGAAATTAAAGAAAACTGAAAACAGTACAGAAAAAAAATGAAAAATTGAAGAAAAAAGAGTGAAAAAGGCAAAACAGATTTTTCCAGATCTTTCATTTTTTTGTAAATATGAAAATTTTGTTGTTATATTAAAAAATATTTAAAGTAATAAAACAAAATAAAAAAAAATAGAGAAAAAATCTCAAAAATTCAAAAAAATAAAAAAACTAAATTAACAACCAATATGGAAAGGCTATGAAGAATTATATAGAAAAAAACTTAACAACATAATAGTTGTTGCGAATTAAAAAGAAAACAGGAAATATTGACAAAAAAAAAACACTAATAGATTAGGAAAGAGTCAAACCTGAAAGCATCTACGAAACAGATCTATAAAAGTCATAGTCTATCTACTTGATCTATTTGGAATAATTGATTTTTTAATAACAATTTGTCTGTTATTTTTCTATCTTTTAGATTTTTTGAATTCTTATTATGGAGCGACAATCATCTACTGAAAAATTAAAAAAAAAGAGGCCAAGAATTAGAAGAAAATCGCGAAAAACTCAATAGGAAATCGATGAATAAAAGAAAAGGGAAGAAAAAAAAGAATAGAATAAAAAACTGAAAAATATAAGACAAAAAAGTGAACAAAGCAAAAAAAAATTGACAATATAGAAAGATAATGAAGAATTATGAAAAAACTAAACATATTGGACAGAATAAAAAAAAAACAAAAAAAAATAAAAAAAAATAGCAATGAAGTGAAAACCGAAAGCATTTACGAAAAATGGTACGAAAATAGTAAAAGTACTAAAAGCAAAATGATGAGAAAAAAAAGGAGAACAAAAACGAAGAAAAGTTGAATTGAAAACATTGGAAAAAAATCAATGGAAACTCTACGAATCAAAAAAAGAACAATAGCAAGAGATAAAAGTGAATGAAAGAAATAAAATATAAATGGTAACAAAATAAAGAAAAAATGAAGATGAAAAAAAGTTTTGGAGTTTCCGGGATCTGCTTCAGTTCCTTGGGAAGTTATTTTTGAGTTTTTCAAAAACAGTAATTTTATTTTTTTTTTTGCGAAAAAGAGAAAAATTGACATTTATTTAATTTTTTTATTACAGAATTCTCAAAGTTTTGGTTTTATTTGTATCTGTTTTGCTATCAACGCTGAGACGACAGATTTAAAAAAAAATTAACCATCACGAAAACAGAACTCGAATTCCTCCATATCGTTATAGTAACGAACTTCAGCGTCCTGGTAACTCGCCAAAACCTATAAATAGTTTCAACACGATAATTCGCAACCAAGGTCTTATTTATTACCACCTCTCGTACGAGATCATTCCAAAATGGTGCTCTCATGGGAAAGATGGGTCGGCAAAGTCGCCGTGGTGACCGGAGCAAGCTCTGGAATCGGAGAATCCATCGCCGAGTTTTTGGTCGAAAAAGGACTAATAGTAAGTAAAATAAAAAAAATCACAGCAAACACTAACAATTTTCAGGTCGCTGGTTTAGCAAGACGCGCCGAGCGCATCGAAGCAAAAGCCCAGCAACTTTCAGGAAAATCCGGAAAACTCGTCGCTGTCAAAACTGACATAAGCAAAGAAGAAGACATTGTCAACGCGTTCAAATGGATCGAAGCCAATCTCGGGCATGTCCACATTCTTATTAACAATGCCGGTGTTGCTAAAGAGAATCTTCTATCGAATGGAGATGCGGAAGCTTGGAGGACGACTTTCGACGTCAACGTCTTGGGATTGTCTATTGCGACAAGGGAAGCAGTGAAGAGTATGACAGCGAATGGTGTCAACGGTCATATTATCCATATTAACAGCGTTTGTGGTCACAAAATTGTTAACTTTCCTGGCATCAATGTGTACACTGCGAGTAAATATGCAGTGACTGCCTTGGCGGAGACGCTAAGACATGAATTGATCGCTGCCAACTCAAAGATCAAAGTCACTGTGAGTTTAACTGAGCAAGGTCAAAGTCTGAAGATTTAACATTACTTTTTCAGAGTTTAAGTCCTGGTTTGGTCACCAGTGAGATGACAACTCTCAACACTGAGTTTAGTGAAGGTCGTCAACAGGCGTTGAAGACTCTGCCCATTTTGAAGAGCGAGGACATAGCGGAAGCTGTTGGTTTCGTTTTGTCCACTCCTGAAAATGTTTTGGTGAGTTTTTTTTATTCAGAGGATTTGTTGCTAATTTTGGTTTTTAGATTAATGAACTGACGATCACACCTGTTGGAGAAAAATTTTAATTTTTTTTTAAGGTTATATTTTATATTCTCTGATTTATGGTTACTATTTGGTTCAAGCATCTGATTAACTTTGTTTATTGCATAACAAATAAATGATACAAGCTAAACAATTTTTTTTTATTCCTTATCTTGATCCATACAGAAAATAGTTCGCCGTTCGCTGAACTTCTTATTTTTGGATAACAGATTGATTGGCATCGAGTTGTTAGATAAGGCCACAATCAAACTTTAACTTTACGCTCTTGTCGCATAAATAGGTATTTATTTATTTTTTTCACTTGTCGTTGTGACTCTAGAAAAAATCTTGTGTGTGATTTAAGCGCAACCTTATTGGCGACTGAGAGAGAAAAAAACTAATTGTTTTATCATATTTACAAGAATATAAAGACCAAACTTGTTTTTTCTTCATTTTTACCTTCTATATTTTACTTTTTGTACCTACTTTTTCATTTACTTTTTCTTTTGCTATTTATTTTCTTTCATTTGTAGATTTTCCTTTGATTTCTTAACTTTGTTTAATCTCTATTCTCATCACTTTTGCTTTTAGTACTCCTGCACCAATCCTTTTTTTTTGTATATAATTTTTCGTCATCTTTCTATTTTGCTTTCTCATTTTTCTTAGGTTTTTAAGATTTTTATGTCTATTCTTTTTTGGTTTTGTTTCATTTATTTCAGCTTTCAGAAATCTGTAAAAAAAACAAAATTATTGTCTATTTTTTTCATTTTGAATAACTCAAAATTATAAAAAATTTGAACAAGTCATAGTCCAAAATTTTTATTCCGCTGCTTTTTATATTATGTTTCTTTTATTCATGTTTTCATTTATTTTTATTTTTTCTATTACTTTTCTGACAATATTTTCTATTCAAGTTTTTCACGAATTTATTCCCATCTTCGTTCTTATTTTTGTACTTTGGTATTTACTTTCGTACTTTTTTGCAGACTACTTCCACACCATCTTTACTGTCTATTTTAAATATTTTTCGTACATTCTTTCAATTTTAACTCTTTTCTAATTTGTTCATTTCTTCATCATTTTTTTTGTTTCTATTATTTATTTTTTTTTCTTTGTTAACATTTTTGTGTTACACTTGTCAGTTCTTTACTTCGTTTAAGTATCCAAAGAAATGAGGTAGATCCAGTAAACTCTAAAACTTTTTTTTTCTTTATTTTTTCTTTATTTTGTTACCATTTTATATTTTATTTCTTTCATTCACTTTTATCTCTTGTTATTGTTTTTTTATTTGTAGAGGTTTTTAATTTTCCAGCCTTACAATGTTTTCTATTCAATTTTTCTTTGTTTTTGGTTTTCGTACTTCCGCACAATTCTAACTGTTTGTTTTAAATACTTTTCGTAAATGTTTTCAGATTTCACTTTTTTCTATTTGTTTTTGTTTTTTGTTTTCTTTTTTATTCTATCTGATATGCTAAGGTTTGTTTTATAATTCTTCATTGTCTTTCTTTATTGGCTGATTTTTTTGGTTTGTTTTGTTAACTTTTTTGTCTTTCATTTTTTAAATCTTTATTTTATATAGTTTTTTTATTTTTTCTCCTTTTATTCGTAAAATTGCTACACAAGTTTCTCGCGAATTTCTTCTCATTTTTGCTCTCATTTTTTTTTTGAATAATGTTTATTCCCGTTTCTTACTAATACTAAGAATTCAAAAAATCTAAAAGAAAGAAAAATGGTAAAGACTAATTGTTATCAAATTTCTTCTTTTTTCTCATTATCTTTTTATCTTCCATATTTCAATACTTTAAATGAAATTTAGAAAAAATTAAAAATTTTAGAAAGTAATAGAAAAATTTAATAAGTAAATAATTAAAAAACTTCATGAAATCCAAGTTTATCTGTATTGACAAATTCTAAAGAATCTGAAGAATCCGAAAAATCAATCCGAAAAATTCGAAGAACCCGAAGAACTCGAAGAAAAGAACCCAAAGCACCCGAAGAACCCGAAGAACTCGAAGAACTCGAAAAACCCGAAGAACCTGAAGAACCCGAAGAATCTGAAGAAACTGAAGAACTCGAAGAATCCGACGAATCTGAAGCATCTGAAAAGAACCCGAAGAATCCGAAAAGAACCCGAAGCATCCGAAGAATTCGAAGAATCTGAAGGATCTAAAGTAAAGTTATTAAAATATCTAAAAGATCTAAAGGATCTAAAGAATCTAAAGGATCTAAAGGATCTAAAGGAACTAAAGGATCTAAAGGATTTAAAGGATCTAAAGGATCTAAAGGATCTAAAGGATCTAAAGGATCTAAAGAATCTAAAGGATCTAAAGGATCTAAAGAATCTAAAGGATCTAAAGGATCTAATGGATCTAAAGGATCTAAAGGATCTAAAGGATCTAAAGGATCTAAAGGATCTAAAGGATCTAAAGGATCTAAAGGATCTAAAGGATCTTAAGGATCTGAAGGTTCTAAAGGTTCTAAAGAATCTAAAGGATCTAAAGGATCTAAAGGATCTAAAGGATCTAAAGGATCTAAAGAATCTAAAGGATCTAAAGGATCTAAACGATCTAAAGGATCTAAAGGATCTAAAGGATCTAAAGAATCTAAAGGATCTAAAGGATCTAAAGGATCTAAAGGATCTAAAAAACCTAAAGGGTCGAAAAAATCCAAAGAAACCAAAGCATCTAAAGAATCCAAAGGATCTAAAGAATCTAAAGGATCTAAAGGATCTAAAGGATCTAAAGGATGTAAAGGATCTTAAGGATCTGAAGGTTCTAAAGGAACTAAAGGATCTAAAGAATTTAAAGGATCTAAAGGATCTAAAGGATCTAAAGGATCTAAAGGATCTAACGGACTTAAAAAACCTAAAGAACCAAAAGAACCTAAAGAACCTAAAAAACCTAAAGAAGGTAAAGAAAACCTACAAAACCTAAAAAATCTAAGAATCTAGAGAATTTAAAGAATCTAAAAAATCCAAAGAATCCAAAGAATCCAAAGAATCCAAAGAATCCAAAGCATCCAAAGAATCCAAAAAATCCAAAAAATCCAAAGAATCCAAAAAATCCAAAAAATCCAAAGAATCCAAAGAACCCAAAGAATCCAAAAATACAAAGAATTCAAAGAATCCAAAGAACCTAAAGAACCTAAAAAACCTAAAGAACGTAAAGAAAACCTACAAAACCTAAAAAAATCTAAGAATCTAGAGAATTTAAAGAATCCAAAAAATCCAAAAATCCAAAGAATCCAAAGAATCCAAAGAACCCAAAGAATCCAAAAATACAAAGAATTCAAAGAATCCAAAGAACCTAAAGAACCTAAAAAACCTAAAGAACGTAAAGAAAACCTACAAAACCTAAAAAAATCTAAGAATCTAGAGAATTTAAAGAATCTAAGGAATCCAAAGAATCTAAAGAATCCAAAGAATACAAAGATTACAAAGAATACAAAGAATACAAAGAATCCAAAGAATACAAAAATACAAAGAATTCAAAGAATCCAAAGAACCTAAAGAACCTAAAAAACCTAAAGAACGTAAAGAAAACCTACAAAACCTAAAAAATCTAAAAATCTAGAGAATTTAAAGAATCTAAAAAATCCAAAGAATCCAAAGAATCCGAAGAATACAAAGAATACAAAGAATTCAAAGAATCCAAAGAACCTAAAGAACCTAAAAAACCTAAAGAACGTAAAGAAAACCTACAAAACCTAAAAAATCTAAAAATCTAGAGAATTTAAAGAATCTAAAAAATCCAAAGAATCCAAAGAATCCGAAGAATACAAAGAATACAAAGAATTCAAAGAATCCAAAGAATTCAAAGAATCCAAAGAATCCAAAGAATCCAAAGAATCGAAAAAAACTTAGAAATTTAAGTACCTAAATTTAAAAAACTCTCAAGAAACTAAAACATTTTAAATTACTTTATAAAAATAAAAATTAAAAAAATCTAATAAATTTTTTCTTCAGCTATTCTTAAAAAAAAATTCTCGTCATCTTTTTTACCTCTATCAGGTTTTCAAGTACTTTCCAAATCTAAATTAATAGAACACATTTTACACGTTTGACAAATTAATGTCTTGTAATCACTTTACGATTAAATTCATTTATCCATTTCAAGAAAAAAATCTGACAAAGGAAATTCTGAATTTCTGCAAATAATTTCGTCCTCTTGCAACTATTTTGCTTCAAATTAGATATAATCACTAAACAGATTTGTTGCAGTTTCTTTTCCAAATCCTAATATTGAGTTTGAACCCAATAAATGAGTTTTATCAATTAGAGTTAATTTTTTAGATAAAATCATTTACTTTTTCTGACGTATACGTAATCAAAACAAAAAATAATACTTTTATTAATAAACGCTAATAACCACTCATTAGCTCCATGATATCTAGTTTTACCGGCACAAACATGTACTTACACACATCCATTTCCTCTCACCTTGAAACCGAACGAAACAAGAATCCAAACTACAAAAGTCCAGTTGCAAAATGTCGCCACTGGTAGCAACACTCCTGTGCCTCATCCTAGCCACATCCGCATTTTCTCAGGACTCGGAAGTAAGGAACTCCATGTCATCCAAACGAACTCATTATAAATTTTCAGCCGGATGTCGTAGAAAAAATAGCGTATGATTGCGCAAAAGAAACCAACACCTCCACCGAGGAATACAGTGACCACGAATTCCTCCTGAGGCCGTTATCAGCGAACCTCCAATGTATGGGAAAATGCCTCCTGGAAAAACTAGAAATAATATCAGCCGATGGCGTGATTGATAAGGAAATGTTGAGCGATGTCACCGAAGAGTTCCCGGACAAACTAA